>BMAW01104953.1:0-31387 GCA_019974015.1 Nephila pilipes
TTACCATATATTTAATAATATTTATTGTAAAATATATTTTCCGTCATTACTTATGAACTCTTGCCAGCATGATGGTAATATGTACCATTTTTTAAAAATGCTTTGTCTTTAGAGGCGAAGAGCTCAGGTAGAGCTTGGTTGACATGCGCTCCAGTTTTGAACTTTTTTCCCTTCTAAAGATTTAGCAGGGAGATAAACAAGTAATAATTAGAAGGTGCTAAGTCTGTGGAGTATGGTGGTTGTGATGCAGAAATTCCCAGCCTAGCTCTGTGATTGTTTGATGAATCGTCTCAGCAACATGTAGTTTGTCGTTATCATGATGCAATGTAACGCGCTTCATCAGTACCTCGCCAACCTCTTTTCTTTCAGTGCTTTTTTTTAAATCATCAATTTTTTGGTGGAATCTCTCCGAATTTAGATTTTTGTTAGGTTTAAAAAGTTCGAAATGTATTAGTTCTTGGACATCCTACCCTATGCACAGCATTCTCTTATTCAGACTCAATATCAATTTAGAGGGGGAAGGGACAGATAGTCCATGCTGAAAGTATGCTCTTTTTCCTAAGATGAATTCAACCAGTTATCATCCGTTTCAAAATGAGTTTATTTTCGTGACGAGCAAACATAGATGCGCATATGCCAGTTTGATTGAACAAATTTTCTTCACTTAACTCAAGAGGCACCCATCAGGAATGTTTATAAACCAATCATAGTAACGACGGAAATTATACTGCACAATAAATATTATTAAATGTACGAAAAATGTTTTCTTTTCTTTCACTTTATAAATGTTTTCTTTTCAGAACTTTCCGGTAGACCTTATAATTATATATATGTATATTGCTCAATCTTTCATTCATTTTAATGCTGCTTGTAGAATGTTCTGAAATGTATAATGGTGCAGCGCGAACTACAAAAGTGTTTTCTTGAACCTTACAATGAATGGATGAGCCAGCTATTACACTATATTGCAATGTGCCAGATAGCCGAATTCTACCCTTTGTTACACAGAAAGTTTACGTCATTCTTTTTTTCTGGGTTCACACTATATCCCATTCTGATGTTAGAGCTTCTGTTAAACTCATACAGGAGAGATAGATCTGTCCAGTTATAAAATCTGATATTACTTTGTGGGTTTGGGCATGTGCATCGTATCAGAAAGCTATAGTTTCTGATACACACAAGAAGTCAACTAGTTTCTTTTCCCCACCAAATGCATGCTTTAAACATGTGCACCTGTTCTGTTTTGGTTCAGTGTCACCTTCTGAGGGATTTCAAAACTTCTTTATGATGGATTTCAGTACATGTGTCGAAAGATTCTCAAAATGTACAGATACGTTTCCTATAGTTGACAGTTCCACTACTACAGTAGCCGCAGCGTCTTACTATGGCTGGGTTGCACGTTTTGCATCATTCTTTTTCCTGGCTGAAGATTTGGATTGACCTGAGATAAAGGACCATAGTTTTAAATATTCACTATGGAATATTCGAAACTATGATCACCGCTGTTATAGGCATATAACAGTGTATTCACCACTGCATATTCACACACATTTTATTTACCACTGTTTTAGGTATAACACATCACAGTACCACTGCATTCTATCCTGTATCATTTGGTGAAATGGAAGGTGTAGACGAATGACTTCTTTCTAAGCAATATGTTGAATTAACTTTATTGACTGCAGGAGCTGTCTTCTGAACTTATATCACAAAACGCATATATTAGATGCACTCTAAGTAATAAAAAGCTATTTATTAAGTAAAATATTTTTACCATGACAAGTTTAGTACTGTTGAATTACAAACAAGATTTTCTAATAAAAAGTAGCTTTTTATTAATGAATATCAAGGAAAAATACAATAAGAAATTCTTAAAATACATGAAAATACTACAGGGTATGTTTATAAAATGATCTTAATCTAGCTGGACATTTGTATGATAATAATGCAAACGTTCAGAAACGATAAAAGCTTTTCTGTCTCTGATGTTTGTTACTCCTTCGTTACTAACGGAACGACGAATATTTTTCGTTGTATAGAATACTCACATACTTTCGAAATTCCTTTGACCTCAATGAATGTAGACAAATTGTGAAATTTGCAGAGTGAGATGTCAGGTCCGTCGTCGTTCAACCATGGTTCAAAATTACGAGATCAAATGTCACTAACTATCGAGTTGATTCTGAATGCGATGTTGATTCCAATCAATTGAATTATTGGAATCTGTGTAGAAAAAAACGTCTGTTATACCCACTTTACTAATTTTCATGAGCTCGTATTTTCTTATACTGCTACTAATGGCATTGGGTAATGATAAGATTAAATTATTTTCCAAAACTGTAATTTTAAAATTCAGAATTTTGGACGATTAAGATGTTTAATTAAAATATATTGAAAGTCGTTACTAAAAATGTATACTTGTTAAATACAACAAACTATGATGAAAAAGGAACCCAATAATATTAATAAAAACACAAAGTATGGTATCAGGTACATTTTCTGCTTTTCTTATTTATTTATGAAATTTTAAAAAAATACTAAGTTTAGTCAAATTATAGATATTAAAGAAATTCATTTGGCTTTGAAAAGTATTGGCTTATGTCGCTTTCGTATAGTAAATAAATTTTTTTTTCAGAATTATTGCTAGGAAACACGAAATACATGTTTAACATTTATTAGGTATGCCTCTTAGAAAATTCAATCATTCTTAAATTTAGGGAAAAAATCATTTATTGTTCCATGATTCATTAATTCTTTGATCAAGAATCAAAAAATGATTATATAAATTAAAGTATACCTCGCGTATCTACTTGCCTTATTTTTCCTCTTCATTGATATGTGATATTTTAAAGGAGATTTGGTCAAGTTCATTTTTTTGCGAACTTAATAAAGACGGTTTCATTTATTTTATAGAATATAGAACAACCAAGGCTATTATCCCCTAATATGGACGGTATTCAAACCCAACCTGGTAATTGTAATGCATGCAATTTTGCATTAAAAAATTTTCACTGCCAACTTATGGGCGAATTTGAATCGTACCAGTCCGGTAATATGCTCCAAATATTTTTTTTTGTATAATTGTTTGATAAGGACTTCCTTAAAAAAGTTATTTAAAATACTTGCAATTCCATATGTATAAATATATTATAGAAGTATAAATAGCTGTTTCAAATGATCGATGCGTAAAAGAAAACTTCGAAATTTGTATTGATTAAAAATGTCATGGGTAACAAACAACTAGTTGTGTAACAATTTTTTTTGTGTGGAGTTGGAAAATTATACACTTAAGTTAATTTTTAATGCTTTTTACATTTTTTTTTTAGATTTTCAATTAAAGAATGTTACTAAATCACAGTGAGAAGAAAATAAATTCCTTTCAAAAATAATACAGAAATGGAACTGTAAATCAGAACATGGAACCTTCGCGATTTAGGATTTAGATTAATAAATGGTTCCCTCGATTTCAAATTTTGTTTTATTGAACTCTTAGTGAGTCATTCATACTTTTTGACTTTGTTTACTGACTGTCAAACTTAGATAAATGTAAAGAAATTGAAAGCGGCTATAAATAACTTGTAAATTACTGAAAAAAATTCAATAAACTTGCCAATGGGCAAAAGAAAGTCAGAGATTCTAAAGCAATAATAAAAAGAAATTCATTATGAATTAAAACCAATGGAAGCTTCTATGCAAAGTTTTATAAAGAGCAGATTTAGCCACCTAAGGTTCATTTTTTTAATAATTATTATTAAATTATTCAATTAAATATATAAGAATTTAATTAAACGATGAAATATCGAGAAAAGGACAATTGTACACTTTTTCAATATTAAAACTAAAGGAAACGATAAATTATTAAATTGAATACATTTAAGCTACATGTAAATAAAATTAAAGCAAACGTTAAATAATTAAATTGAATATCTTATCAGTTATATGTAATTCATATTGAAGCAAACGATAAATTAATGAATTCAATATATTTAAGAAAATGTAATTGAAACAGAAGCAAACGATAAAAAATTGAAAAGTGATCTGGTACGCCAAAATCGATTCCCCCTTAGCAATCGATTCCCTCAAAAACAATAGCCCCATAGGTGGCTAAAAACACATGTAATCAAGACTTCGTGTATTAAAAGTCAAAATTCATTTTTTAAAAACATTTACGTCCTAACAAGTGTTTAATTAAATTACCAATAAGTGCTATATGCCATTGCAAAGGAATTCCATTCATAATGATCTAATGTAATAATTTTTGTATGTTTTTATTCAGTGAAAAATTATTAAAATCAGATTCATCCAATTATTCTTAAAACCACCATTAAGGATACTTATATTCGAAAATTATCACATTAATTAATGTATATATATATATATATATATATATATATATATATATATATATATATATATATTATTTTAATTATCGTTGACATATGAGAAGGACGGAGAAAAAAGTACCCATGTTAGGAATGTGAAAAGGAATATAAGGAATGAAAAATGGAGGTGGGTTAGCTCTCTAAATTCTTATTCCGAGATTTCCAGGTGAATCTATCTAAAATTGTTTTTTCTTAACATCTGGTCTTATGATCTAAATAAATATTTAAGAAAAAATCTTTGAAATAAAATTGTGCTACACATTTAACCCTTTGACGGTTAGAAGAATCAACAGTTTTCGCTCTGTTATTGTGTGCAAAGTTACGATCAAACGGTCGCTAAAAATGGCAGACGTTTTTCCCCAGTTTCTTCTGAAAATGACACCCGCTTCTGACGGTGATACACATAGCTCGCTCGGTTTTAAAAGATAGACTTCAAAGAATTTTTAAGTAATATGTATATTAACTGTAACTTACACTTTCAAACATCTCAGAAAATAATAAAATTAGCATGTAAGATATTAAATTGAAATATCTAAATAAACACACGCAATTTTAAACTTTACGAAACATTTAATTGTTATATTTACCTAAAGCTCTTTTTGTGTGCGTTACACTTTAAAACATGGAGTTATTAATCAAATAAATAACATCATAAAATTTATCCATCATCAGAATTATATAGCTTTCGCTTTTAAGTTATTTCAGGCACAAATTTTTGCTAAATTACACAAAAAAAATGGACTAGTTCAATAACAACTAGATCGCTTATATTTTCCCTCATTATGCAAAACATTTCACAATATCTATACTACCATCTCTCTGCAATCACACTAAATAAATTTTGCTAGTAAGTATCGCTTGTAACGCAAACGACGTAGGGTAATATACGTGACGACCTCAGCTCGTCAGCGCGCATTGGGGAAAAGTTTCACTACGATGCTAGTAGGGCTCGAATGCAATCACTTGAGACGAAATATTTCAGACGAGCTGAACTCCTCTGCGCCCACTACGATGAGCTATTTGAAAGCGAGCTGAGCTCTTTCGTAACCATCAAAAGGGCAAACTCCCAAATATACGTAGATGTCAAATATGTAATAAAAATAGGCATACCAATAGAAGAGATTTCAAGAAAATGATAACTAGAGTAATTAAATTCAAAGTTATAATGTTTTATGATGAACCTATTCGCTTCCCTCATTTGGGAGCAGATCTCTCCGGGGTGAAGCTAAATCATTTAGTGATGCTTATTTCTGTGTGTGTGTGAATAGTATGTGAATGTCTGAATTCATGTAGCCTCAATTGTCGTACCAATCAATGAAACTCCGACGCAAGCAGCAATCAAATCTGATTATCCTTAAGAATCTCCAAAATATTAGTTTTGTTGATACTTTAATCAGAGTAGTACACAGGAAACAACAACATGTATTAGTCAACATATTATCGTCAAAACAATTATTTTTAAGACATAGTAATTGTATAGATTACCTCTGCATGTACTGAATAACTGAAAATTTGTTTGTTTTTTAACAAATAAGCTTTCCATGTTAACATTCTCTATTTTTGCCTTTAAAATAGTGATTAACTTTCTAGTTAGTAGAGTGCGTTATTTTATTTGATACTTTTTAGATGGTGTACTCCAACACATCATCTGATTTGGTGTTTTCTATGCATAAATTCAACTCTTACTCCATTCTGTTTTATTGCAATCTTCAAATGTTAATAAAAACTTCTGAAATAACTTTTTAAAATCTATGATGAATCATTAAAAGTGCCATAGCAGAGTTGCTATATTGCTATAATTATCAGATATGTCATTCCAAAGATAGCCAATCCATACACTTAAATTCGATTTCGAAATGAAAACTGTGATTTTTTTTTTGAAAATCAGATACATTAACTCGTTAATTGCTGAATCATATCATCAGAAATTCTATGATGTTTAAAACGTTCAGAATGCAACCATATCAATTTAAAAAACGAGACTGAATAGTTAATACTATGTAAATTCCTACTACACAGAATGCAATGAGTTAGAGAATAACGCGCCTCTTTTATAGTCCAGTCTCCATCCCACAGTGTCAGTCAGACCAAAAATGCTTTTATTCTGTTCTCAGATAAAAGAACTCGATCCAAACCAAATATTCCGTTCGAGCATTTTTCTTTCCTAACCGTCATCCTCTAAAACTTGTCTCCTATGGAGCAGGTGAACTCAGCATCCACCCAAATGGCTCGAAAGAGAAAACGGAGAGCTCCATCATCAACCGGTTTGAAATAAAAACAGAAAATGACTCTTTGCGCGAATAATTTATTCACTTGCTCTCGAGAGAACAGTTTTCCCACTTTTAACCAGCGACTGCGAAATGGCTTGACCGGGAGAACAGGAAAAATGAGGATACTTTATAGCTAGATAGAACGAGTACGTTTTCCTTCTTGTCTCTAGTGATTGTCTTTAGAGGGTTTAACTGTTTGGGGCTCGAAAGCAGAAAAGATGCTTCCGTAAATGTCTTTGGTATTTCTTGGATCTAAGTACCCGTGTTTTTGGACTGATCTCACAGAGAAGTTAAGACGTTTGTCTCATTAAGCACCTGTTCCTGCTTTCGGGTGCCTGATTCTGGTCATTAAAAAGCAAATATATCGCATTGTAAGATGTAATCAAAGCATCTTGCAGTAATTAAAATAACTAACATATCTCAAATTTTACTCTTTTTTTCCGATATTGATGTCAACAAATAGGCGGCGCTTCACTTATTTTGGTTTAATATCATGTTGTCCCATTGTGGGATGAGTTGCATCAGCAATATTAGCATAAACGCACTTTTCTCAGTTCCAAGTCTGAAACTGCTTAGAATTACTTTATATATATATATATATATGTATATCCATTTTTGAACTTAATTTCTTAATTCTTTTTTTCTTGAGATAGGTTTTATAAATCTTGATTAGAATCAGAAATATTGTATTTTGCTGTACTTTTTTAAAATGTTGGCTTCACTCTTTAATTTTTATTGATTTACATGTTTATTATGTATTATTTAGTATTATGTAATGTTACGCTTTCTGCTATTCAATGACATTTTACATTGCAACATTGTTTGTTTCGAATTAAAGATATTTTCTGATGGTCTAAATTTAGCTTTATTGTAATGTAAATTTGAATTTATTTTGCTATATGTTTTTTTTTTTAATTTTGTAATATTTGAGATTTGATTGTCTTTATATTTCTTAATTTTAATTTGCATGGCCTTTATTACATATAATTTGTAAATTATATACATTAAAAAATTATGCCTAATTAACATCAATAATTATGTATATACATATTCAAAAAGTATAAATAAATGTTATAAAAATGAAGAAATAAAAAAATTGAGAAAAATATAAAAATAAAAGGAAGAATACAAACTTAATTAAAAAAGAAAGAAAAATTAATAAAAGTTAAAAAACGTAATACACACACACACACACACACATATATATATATATATATATATATATATATATATATATATATATATATAAATACATAAATTTTTTGTAATAGTGTTCTTATTCTCTGATAGATGGCATTGCTATATATGGTTTTAATGGTGGTAAGATATTGGTAGGTCTGTATTAATTCTTTTTTTGTTATCAGGTTTGTGATACAATATTAATCATTTTTCAATCTGCTGCTTAAATTTGGATTACTTTCTCTTTTTTTCTTCGTTTGATGCACGGATTTTTCTATTTCTATTTATGTTTTTTGGTTCCTCAGGTTATTTGTTCTTAAGGTTTTTGATACATTATTTATGATAGTTTATTGTGTTTTATACAACATTTTTCTGGAGATGAATGTTAGGCCCGTAAAATTAGATCTGCAAATCTGTATAACCCAGATTCAGAATTAACAAATGTTATGGTTTATTTTTTTAGCTTGTTTCTTCCACTTGTTTTTAAATTATCTTCATGTTTAGATTTATACTTTTGCTTACTTTGGGGTTTATCTTTCTGCTTATTATCTTGTTTTCTTTCATTCGTATTCTCTTTCTTTTCAGTTTAGTAATGTAACTTTATTTATTCCCTCCCTATTTTTTGCCATTAAAATATGTAAATTATTCTTCAATAATGTAAAAACACTCATATGTTGGTAATCTTTGTAATTTTAAGGAATTATACTTATACAGTTGATTTAATTTATACACTTTTAAATATATCTCAACTATTTTATTATTTTTAATGAAATATTATTTTAACTACGCACACACGCATATATATATATTCTCTTTTATCTTATTATTACAATACACTAGACCAGATTAAAAAATTTATTGCTTAGCTCGAATTAAAATTTATTTTAATATGCAGAATTAATCTGAATGGTATTTTGCATCTTACAGTTTCTAAAAATACATAAAATTTAAGAAAATGAAAACAATGTATAAATAGCTTACATCTATCAGAAAGATAAAATTAACAATAATTCATGTTGTAGATTAGAGTGACATATTTACCGATACATTTACTGTGAGAAAACATTTTACATGTTTAGAAGTATAGATAGTGTTGAGATGAAATTTTCCTTTTATTTTTGAATTGAAAACAGGAAAAAAATGGTTAAACCAAGACAAAATAAAAAGACGTTTACTTTTCAGGATATTCATACGAGTGGTATCCTAAGTATTGTTTTGTATATTTTTGTATTTTTTTATAAGAATGATCTAGCAACGTACTTTATAAAATCATAGAAATGGGTAAATAAATGAGTCCGTTCAGAAAGCTTTGTTTCAAAAGTCGATTGGTAGAATTTAGTTTTTTGGGTCGTCAAAATATACAGAAGGTCTACTTTAGATGAATCATTTCCTATATCATTTTAAAATATTTTCATTTTTTTCCTTTCTTAATTCATTTCTCCGTATATAATTATGGAGACATTCTTCCGACATCATTTCTACTTTTAAAGTTTTTTCGATGGTTTTTTTGGAACTTGATTTTATTAAAATCATGAATAAACTGGCTTTAACTTTTATCCTGACAATCCTCTGCATGTGAAAATGTTTGCAATAATATAGTGATGATATAAATTAATTGAATTATTGATAATATGAGGCGGAAAGTTTTTTTTAATAAATAAATCAACTTCTTTAGGTAATTTTTCTTTAGGTAATTTCTTTAAGTAATCTTTTCTACTAATGTTTTTAT
Organism: Nephila pilipes; assembly: GCA_019974015.1. NCBI lineage: Eukaryota > Metazoa > Arthropoda > Arachnida > Araneae > Nephilidae > Nephila > Nephila pilipes. Next base: position 9,561 of record BMAW01104953.1, read on the forward strand.
TTATCAATCTCAGCGATTATTCAACCATTACCTTCTGGATTTTTGTCATTATTGATTTTATCATCAGTTGGTATCATCATCATTCACAAAGCCTCGTAATTTTAATATTCATAGAAAATAAAAGTCCCTTTTATATATTTCATATAAAAAAAATGATAAATACAGCTTTATTTTTTAAAAAAATGCATGAATTATGCGATTCAAATATATAAAAAAAGAAATTAACGGCCAGATCTAAACTTAAATTATGGCATCGTTAATATATCACCAGCAGTTAGAAATAAAATTAATTGAAATATATAGATTGAGTAGATAATGTATAATTTTCTTTGAAAAACACAAACCAGGAAATAAAATAACGATTAACTGAAGCAAAAGGGACTTCTAGACTTAAAAACAAATGAAAATTCCCCCAGAACAATTTACTATACTTGAGCTCCATTTGGTTATGAGTATTCATCTATCATTTGTAAAGAAAGAATGATGATATGTACAAAAACATTCATTTAATCAAAAATAAATAACTTTTTTACTGACTTGTTTCTGAAACCTACTTCACTTAACATCTAAATAAGTTTTTTTTTTTTATTTCAAAAGAAATTACGAACTGTAAAGTAAAGTAAATGGAAATGTTAAATGGAACATTATAAACAACTTGCTTCGTTCCACGAATGTTTTTTACAAACACTTTTTCTATTAAAATATTTTAATTTTTAATGTTTTATAGAAGATAGATATTTACACTGAAAGACCTATTTATTGTGAAAACTTGAATTTTAAGTGCAGTACATAAAATAATATCATTAAGGGCTTTTCTCTTAAGCATTAACAACATTATTTAAAATCATACCATTTGAATGATATGCTGTTCTTAAAAAGTAAATTACTTTCTCTGGCTTGTCATCAAATAACTGGCTAAGAATTAGAACTTATTTAAATGATTTTATCTTCATTTATTTGATTCAAACTTATATATCCTAGCAAGCAAATCGTTTTAGGTATTGTTTCAAGAAATATTTATAGGTAATATCGGTATGAAAAAGAAAAGTCTCAAAATTTACAGGTATGATTATATATGTTTTAAAATTCTGACTTTCTTTCCAAAATGAATAAGAAATATTAGTTTACATCAACATTAATTTAATTTCGCCATTTTATAGCAATGAAATTTCAAACTACCATAAAAGCCGTTCAAAACATTGATTTTGCTTAAAATAAACAAAATTCTTTCGAGTCTTAAATTTTATTAATAAAGGTACACGTCAGAGTTAAATGAAAATAATTATGAATGAGGCTTAACATGACACATTTAAAAAAAAAAAAGAGTTCCATATATTTATAGTGGAACTCAAACTGTTCTTATTTTATAGTACCTACTCGAAATTAAATATTAAAACAGTCACAAATTGCAGCAAATAGGAGGCAAACTTATTTTAATATCAATTAACCAAGAAAAACCTAAACATTTCCAAATTAGATGAGGAATTAATAGCATCTCATATGAAGCTGTTTCGCATTTCGAACAATAGCGTCAGAGTAATTTAAGCCAAATTCGAGTAACAGGTACTGACAAAAGAGTTGAATCTTTTTCATTACAAAATGGCCGATAAGAAGTTCGTCATAATTCTAATAAATTTTCCTCCAATCGCTTGTCGTTTTGTAATACGCCATGAAATTTAAAATTCGCTGTGTACGAGAACAACGAATTTTCCGTGCGGCAACTTCCTCTCTCAAATGAGATATTTATTTAAAACTATTAATTTAGAGATTTACACATTATTAATTAAACAACTAGGCCGAATGAAACGATCGTGCAGTGGGAGAAGAGGCTCCAATGACACATGAGAATCAGAATTTCGACTCAAATGAAAGGACTATCATTTGATGCATTATTAAATTTATTCAAACAAATAGTAAGTAAAATACATACATAGAGGAGGATGACTGTGTTGTCCCAATCTTTGAAGTTTTATTGTGAACATGAATGTAAGTGTTTTGTGAGACTCGCAAGTGTGACATGTCTCTGTTATTGTGTCCGTGTCAGTGTGTCGAAAGTCGTGGGTAAATTAGTGCCAAATTCTTGACGCACTTCTTACTTAACTGTCGTGTCAGGACATACAAAGAGCAAACAAATAGAGGAAGAAAACTCCTTTCCTCTTGATATTGCAAATAACACTTCTAAGGATTAAACGTTCAATGACTCTTTACGGTTTTTTCATGTGCAGAAACAGTGTTCAAGAGGGACTATAACAAATTAAAATCACTTGTTCCATGATCGTGGCAACGACCACGTATCAGTAACGGTGACAGACTGAGGTTAAAAAATGGTTGAATGAAAAAGACTCTTTGCCATTGACTTTTAACCACACGCAAATTGGTGATGATGAATGTCAGTCATTTTGTCCTTCACGTTCACAGATGAAAAGGTATTTAAATGGTGGTCCTATAAGGTTAGGAGATTTTTGTCGTTTAGGATGATGGTGACGGAGACACAACATATCTTAAGTTCGTAAAATGACATTTACGCTTAAAAAATAGAACGATAACTTCTTGATTATTTTTTTGCGTGTTTACAAATGCTAAGATCTAACTTAATTCATTCCTTTTTATGGTAAATGGAATCGTTCAAACTGAAAGAAGTTTATGTGTATATCTGTCAAAGAAAAATATAAAAACCTTATCTTTCACGTCGCATTTAGGTAAGCGGTATTTACTTGCTAATATTATATTTTAAAATTCGTTTATACGAGAGGTGTTTAACTCATGCCATATCTTTGATAGGATCTTTGAGGCTTATAATCTCAATTGAAGGGATTTTTTTGAGAATGTTTATCAGATTGCACGCTGAGGATCCTATATTTTAATCATTATAGATTTTTCTGACATAAGAAATTGTAAAACGTTGTTTCTTCAAAATGCTAAAATCATATGTTACAAATTAATATGAGTTAAAAAGGTTCCCATCCTTGGCCCAAGCGTTATCTCAGCCATCACGAGTTCAAAAAATATCAATACTCAAATACTCCACGCAAATAAAAGATACGGGTACATACACATTAAATTTTTTTTCAATGTTAGATTTTCGCTCAGGTTAGACACTAGATTAAAATTCAAATTACTTTAATACCTGCAAACTTTTTGCATTATCATTAATGTTTTATACCCCATCGATTAACATTTGCATTAGTTCTCTGAATAAAGATTTGTTTTTATTTTAATAAGTGGTGTTCTGTCTTGACTAGTTTTAATTATCTGAGTCATCATAAATAAATAGAGTTCACACAGTCCCGACAAGAGTCTGTATGGAAAATCAAATTAATATTCATTATTCTTTTAGAAATAATCCAGATTCAAGATAGTTTTCCAGATTCATGATATATACAAGTTAACATTCTCAAATTAAATAATGTCATAGTACCCTAAATGATTAGTTGAAAGAAAACACACATGAGAATCCATTAGAGTAAGACTATTTTAGACTTCGAATAACTAATTGCTTCTTGAATTATTTAACTGCCTTTGAATAATCTTGCCATTTTAAATGTAGGTTGTTATATTATTCTTTTAATTTCAAACTTATATTTTGGCTTCACTTCTCAATCTAAGAATCCATAAAATCATTTAATTGAATGAAATAATTGTTTTACTCTTAATTCTTTTTGTGTAGATTTGGGTTTTTATATACCCACTTATTTTATTCCATACAAAAATAGGCCCCATAAAGTCACAAAATCCAATTAACATTAACATAAATGAGATGAAATATGAAACACATTGAATTAAAAATTGCGGTAATTTAAAAAGGAATTTCGTACTAAAATTACTGCTCTCGATGCAATAAATCAATCAACATTTTATTAAAGGAATACTTTTATATCAAGAAAACTGTTCTAAATGTGGGACCTGCATTTTAACAATAGAGATATTCAGCACAAACTAACTAATTCTTCTAATTCTAATTAGCTATCTAATTCTTTTACGTGATATTATTTCGATAGAATATAAATTCAAAATTTAGCAAGAGTAACAGACATTCATGGTTCTTCAAACGAACTCCATTAAATTAAAATAATAACAATCAGTTAATTAAACATTATTACTGCAACTTTTTTTTTAACTGCACGAATTCCTTTACAAAAATTATTTCTAAAGCTTAGAATTCCAGGACTAAATTGCAATATTTCCCCAAATGTGTCAAAAATTCGGTTTTCGTTAATATTCAGCTACTTTTGTTGCAAGGACAAAAAATAAATAACTCAAGTATAAGTTTAATTCTATGGTTTCATGTAATTTTTAGGCCTTAACTTATCCTAGCAGTTTGTTTGCGTTAATGAGCAATAACTTCAAAACCAAGATCGTGTGTTATTAAACTTAATTAGCAAATTAACTAAATAGAATTCATTTGTATTCCATGCGACATGCATTACAGAGCTTGAAGTATAAGTTCTGCAAATTTTGGAATGGCTTCAAGAGCAGACAACGTAAAGAATTCATAACACCAGTAAAAGAGGAATCGTAATTGAGACAACTTTGGTCAATCATCAGTTCTCGGTAGTTTAATTTCCACTTCAACAAATCCTTTCAAAGAACTCTCCGTTATCCAATTCACATTTCTTTCACGGGGTCTGGAAAAGTTTAATTTTCTTTTTCCGCTCCGAGAACCAATTTTATTGAAAGCTCGACTTCACATCTTTTATGGTGACAACAATTTTCGATTCCACTCACAAGAAGAAAAGAAAATGTTTATGGGTTTCTGACTTCGATGGCTGCTAATATAAGAATTTGTAGTTTCGCCTTTAGAACAAGATTTATGACTACTTTAAATAAGAATGGTGATAAAAAAAAAATAAACTGGAATATATGATGTGCGTAAGAAATTTGGCAGTTAATCAATGAAATACGTCATTACATGTTTTGGGATGGTTGTGGTATAAATAATTAGTAACATTTTTATCATTTAAAAATATGCTTTTATTAAAAAATACACGAAAAGTTATTTTCTAACTTATAAAAACTTCAGATATTTCGATAAAATCTATTTTATTTCACATCATAGTTGTTAATATTTTCTCATATTAAATATTATTACATTCGTGTTTACATAGTGACTTCAGGTTTCCTTCTCGGATTAAAAAGTTATGACATTTGGCTCTATTGGGGGGAAAATAGCCCATAATGGCTTTCTTAAGTACAACCATCATGACCCTAGGAGACACTCTAGCAATATTTTTCTTTCCCATGGGGTTTAATGTCTTTGTTTGACATGGATGAATTGCCCCCAGGATACCCAAGCGATCTTTCTCCATTTTCTAGCCTTATTTTTGTCGACCAATTTTTCGTTTTCCCCCATTTTTTCAAAAGTCTAGACCACAGTACATTTTATCAGGTACAGCATAGCCACATCTGTGTCTTGCGCCATTAAATTCTGCCACCACTCCTAATCCTTCTGAATGCGTTTGAAAACAGAGTGACTCCTAATAAAATGCAACATTGCCTATATAGATTAGATTGTAATTATGAAGTGAAAATAATGCATTTGGATAAACTACATTTAAAAGTAACGAAGGGTTGAGTTGGAAGTTAGTTATTTGATGGCAGAGATAGTTGAGTTGCAGTTACCAAAAGGAGATATCCGAACCAGACATAGGTAGCCTAAGGAGTGTTATGCACAACCATAGAAGGGAACATCAGTATTCGAAACCTCATCCATTTAATGGTTAAGGAGTCGAACCCGATTTATTCGATCAGATAAGCAGATAGTGCTTTTAGTAAATGGCAATTCTGGCACGTTTAGGCAGTTTAAACACAGAGAAAATAAAGTAGATGAAAAACTTTAGATAATCATAACTTATCAGATAGTAAATTTGTTATCAGGTTAGGTCGTTTGAATCATGTTAACGCCTCATATTGAATACGGAATACACTTCATTATTTTCATCTTCATCCTTCGTGTTCTGTTTTTACCATTTAAATTTCTGCAATTCGCAAGGCGTTAGACAATTTGTCAAGTCGACACGATGAACATTTTATTCCACGAGATTCCACGAGAGAACTGCAATCTTTGAATTACCCAAATATTTTATCTATTCCATTAGTCATTGAGATATTTAAAACCATTAATAATCTAAAGTTTGTAAATGTCGAGTGCAATTTTTTTTTCGATCCTTTCCGATATGGGGACCAAGTGCAATGAAACAGTCGATATTGTATCTAAGTCTGCATCTGATGAATCTCTCATCATTCCGTATTGTAATGTCATTGAATACATTAAATGAATTATTCATGACCGCAGAAAAGATCAGTAGAATCTGGAAATAGACAAGAAACATAATCTTATAAAATATATTATTTCTCATTGGATATCATTTTCATGTGGAGACTGGATGTTAATATCACACGTTTACACGTTCGGAATCACGAGTCTTACACATAAACATCTCCTTCTGAAAAGGACATCCTTATGTGTAACCATTATGTTTGTCCTCAGAGTATGAGACATATTTTGACTGAATGTTTTACCTATAGCTCTGTTCGTCTTAAACATTTTGAATCTTATACACTACATTTACTTGATTTCGTTAGGGAAAATATCCAACCAAATATTTTTAATTTCCTATATAACATTGGCTTTATCGTATACATATTATTTTACTAAAACTTATTTTGTTCTGTATCATCTGCTTCATTTTAAGTTGTTTTATCTTTAAGAAACAATATATCTCATGGGGATTCAGATAAAATACCAGAAATTATAACCAATCCTCCAGCCTTGTTACCAGTATAATTGGACTTTTGATTTCTTCAGACTATTGTTAGCGACTATTTTCGTTAAATAATGGATGAAGGAAAGAATGCTACTCAGTCGTTAAACACTAAATACCTTATTAGAAATTATAAGATATTATAATTATGAAAGAAATGCATTCTTTTATTGCTATGTCTACAGGATGGAGAAGCTCTTATTTTACTACATTCTTATTCAGTTGCGAATTTAAGTAAAATGTAGATAATTATGCCACCATTTCTGGGGTAATTTTTTTATTAGTAAAAAATTCGATTCTAGTTTTGATTTAAAATTGAAATTCAACACACAATTTTTAAGAGATATTGATGCAAAAATAAAATTGCATTGAAAGATAAAAGAGGGAAAATAGAGAATAATGACAAGATGATAGATAATTCTTGATTCGATTGAATAATTGTAATTAATCGTTTGAATATCAGTGATTCCTAGTTAGAGTAATACGAATTGAATCTGTGATAAACACGAAGTGTGCGAATTAGAACGAGTGATTTGGAAATCTAAGACTTTATTATTAGAGCATCAACTAGGATTAACTCAGTTAAGAGGGATAAGAGAAAGAGAGAGGGATATTGGGCCTTCTGTCTTAAGAGTAAATAAACTCTATTGTCGTTCTCTTACATATCTTTAATTAGAGTCTTGAACTTATTGATTATTTAAATATATTTTACGATGGTTTTAAAATTAAATAATGAAAGAAAAATATGTCAAAATGTAATGTTCAATTCACTTTCTGCTCAATTTTCTTCTCCTTCCACGTACATGCGCAAACACATAACTAGCGGGGTGCTAGCTCGTCGAAGAAGAATTCCGGAGGTTTTATCGATACCGGGCTTTAACGGCAGCTTTCGCCTTGTCATCAGAATGAAGATGATGTCCCTTAAGATATTCTTTCCTCTTTGGGAAGGGGTAAAAAGTTTCAAAAGAAAAGATAGGGACTGTAATCCTCAGGTATCACAAACTAAGTGAATCCTCACTACTTTCGACCTTTATCTCCCTTTACCTTTAGTAATTTCAGTTATCAATGCTCAATTCAGTTACCTTTAGTTCTCTATGCACCAACCACATCGAGAAACAAAAAAAAAATGTATTAGGATATATGTAGCTTTCTAATATATTAAAAAAAAAAATTAAATAGGTTTCAAACGTTATGAATATAGATATTACTTTTATTATTAGCTTCTTATTAGAAGACAGTAAAGATTTCTGTAATAATTAGTTTCTTATTCGTTTCAATAAAAGAAAAATGTTCCGTGAAAAGATGAACATATATATTTAAAATCGTTTACATATTTAAAAAATTGATTTATGTAAAGTAATTCTATCTCTTTGATTCGACGAAAAAAGTAAAATTTAATAAAAACAAACGCAAACTCACAGAACTCTTAAGATGTGATGTTTAGTCTAATGTATCTCTTGTGATCATAGCAAAAAGAATCTAAAGTAATTCCAAAATACCATGTTTCTAAGTGATAACTGGCAAAATATTTAAAGTTGAGGAGAGAAACGATATTGATATGTCAAAGCCATTCATTCATGATAAAATTGCGACAAGATTCATAAGACTCTTATCTACCAGCAGTTTTGGAATTTTTACCTATCTGTTTGAAAGAAAGCAGTCCTAAAGAGAAAGGTTTTGTGTGATTTCCCCCCCCCCCTGTTTTTAAGCAAGTACGTAGGGATATCATGAAGGTTTGATTATTGCTCAGAAATAACCAAGATATCTGGATAAAATTTATTCTGTGTATTAATTTATCTTTATGCCCATAATGTCGTAAATTGTTGTTATTAGTTGCTTGGTTTCAGGAAGTCATATATTGAAGTAGCCTGGAGTATGCAGAATATAGTGTTCCGCATGCTGAGTTCTAAACTGTTGTTTGTAGAAAATGCAACACCATGAAGGAATCATCAGAATCAAATGAAATTCGCAGCAAATGTCAATTATAGGATATTATGCAAATTAATAAAGTTTCAGAGCCATCGCGTTTGCGCGGCGCGCGCAGCGCCCTCTGAATTGATGCTGAAAGCGTATAAATAAAGTGCTGTAGCGGGACGTTGAAAAAAGTCTATGATTATTTGTTAGTGGCAAACGTTTAGTGAGACCTGAGTATGCCTCCACGACGGAAGAATAAGAAATTCAAGCAACTTACGGAGTTTGAACGAGGGAGGATAATCGGCCTTCGAGAAGGAGGATTTTCCTATCGCGCAATAGCAGCTCGTATGCAGCGGAACAGTTCCACAGTGATGCGAGTTTGGAAGCAGTGGACCGACGAGCACCGAACAACTCGGAAAACAGGCACTGGACGACAGAAGGTGACGTCAGAGCGCGATGATCGACACCTGCTCCGCATGGCGGTGAATGATCGCACAGCTTCCTCCAGGCAGCTGGCAGCACGTTGGTCTACTGCTACAGGTGTACAATTGTCGGCTTCGTCAATTCGTCGTCGTCTGCTGCGCCGTGGATTGCGTGCAAGGGTGCCTTTATACAGGATTCCCCTCACGGCGAATCATCGACGGCTGCGTCGGCAGTGGGCTCTTGAGCACAGAGACAGGCGAGCTGATTGGCACCAAGTTGTCTTTTCAGATGAATCACGCTTCAATTTGTGGACCCATGATGGCCGTGTTCGTGTTAGACGTTATGCCGGTCAACGCTGCCTTCCTGAGTGTATTATTGAACGACATAGTGGTCGAACACCCGGAGTTATGGTCTGGGGTGCGATTTCGTATCATGGACGATCCAATTTGATACGAATTGAGGGTAATCTCAATAGCAACAGGTACGTCCGTGAAGTGCTACAGCCCGAAGTCGTTCCTTTCCTTCAAGGCATCCCTGGAGCTATCTTTCAGCAGGATAATGCACACCCACATGTTGCGCGGACTGTTCGAGACTTCTGTTCAGCACAACGCATGCAACTTCTTCCTTGGCCTGCTTATTCACCGGATATGTCGCCTATTGAGCACGTGTGGGATATGGTTGGTCGGCGTCTCGCTCGTGATCCGCGTCCTGCAGTTTCCAAAGACGAACTTTGGTTGCGCATACAAGCGACATGGAATTCTCTTCCTCAAGCAGATATTCAACATCTGTTTGACTCCATGCCACGTCGTATAGCAGCACTTATTGCAGCGCATGGTGGCTGCACCAAATACTGATTTCGGACGCTTAATTTGTTTCTTTTGTTTTGAAAATTTCATTATTTATTTGTATCAGTACAAGTCGTTTCTGCATTAAATTTCATTTGATTCTGATGATTCTTTCATGGTGTTGCATTTTCTACAAACAGCAGTATACAATGGTGGCCTTCGAAAGGTCTAAAAACGCTAGGATCAATGTATAACTTTGGAGGTTTATTATGTAAAGAAGTCTTTAGAATAATAAATAAAAATTAAACTTATGTCTGGTTTACTTTTAATAATAATAATAATAATCAAGACTTTACAATACTGTAGATTACTCTTCAATCTGCAGCTTCCTGAAACAAAATGTATCAAGATTAATAACTGAAATTTACAGCGCTATTTATATAAAGATGGATTAATATACAGAACAAATTTTATCCAGATTCTTGGTTATTTATTAGACGTAATTAAATCTTAATGATACCAATTGCATTTATAAATTTTTTAAAGCATGAACACTCACAGAAAATTAACTAAAACAGGCATAAAAGTAATTGAGAAAATGGAAGGAAATATATTACCTGATAGAATGATTCAATTTTGTTTGCTCTTTTGGCAGCACAAATATATTCCAGTGAATAAAATAGTGTAGACTTCCTTTTGGCAGCATAAAAACAACGTATAGCATTATCATAATACCAAATTCAAGATGGCTGGTAAACCGAGAACCTCATTTGACGTGAAATTGTTTCTTCTTGATCCAACTTTGTGCTTTCGAAAAATTTAGTTTTAATCCCCCTTCGATCCATTTTATTAAGGGTTTGCTAGTCTTCTACGGTATCACAAATAATGTAATTAAAAAGTTTCCATTAATTCATTGGAAAGTTAATCACAGAGTTTATTCTCTAAATAATAGATCAGCTATGCGATTGGAATAAATATTTAACAATTCTCATAGTTTCTCCTTTCCAAATACTTATTACTAATGTATTTCCCCCATGGGTTTGAGACGGCTCATATATAACGGGAAAAGTAAACAATGTTGTTCTAGTCTCCGAGTAATATGTATTTATTATCTTTCAGACAGAGGAAAACAATAAATAATAATACCTTGATAATTCCTACAATAAGATAGTATTAGCTCTATTTGTTTATAAGAAATTTAATTTAAAAAGTTAGCATTTCGTTAATTACTTTCATAAAAATGAATCTTTGATCTCGCCAAACATTTGTTAAGGAAAGGCAATGTAAAAGAATTATGCTTTTGAGAATAACTTATTATTCATGCGGGGACTTTTTCCGGGGTTTACCAAACACGTTATCTTCTAAATTTCAATTTCAGTTAAAAAGTAAATTTGTTCATTTGAGGCTCCCGTCTAACGGCCATTTTGATTTCTTGTATGTAATGCTAATCTTATGGAATATTTACTACGGTTCTCAAAACATTACTATTTTATCTATTTGAATGCAATAAAGAGCTTCCGAAAGAGCAAAAAATTATGAAGCTTTCTGTGGAATTGCATTTCTCCCGCCAATTTTTAAAAATATTTTTTCTCTGACTTTAGTTATTCGTTTGTGGCTCTTTTTAGTCTTTAGCCATTCGAAAATTGCGAAGAAAATGTAACTCCGCACATAAACCTTCAGTATTTTTTACTATTTTGGACACACTTTTTTGAATTCAAATAGATAAAATAGTATAGATTAGAGAACAGTTGTAGAAATTCCAAGGGAATAACGTTATGTTTACGAAATCAAGATCCGAAAGATGGAAGCCTCGTGAACCAATGAATCGTGTTTCCAATAATACGATCGTCGAAAAAGTTGTCCGTGAAATTTGACGCGCGAACCTTTAGAAATGGAAATAAGTTTTACACCAATGGTATCAAGGAAAGCCTCCAGTGTGAGAAAAAATAACACTCTGCTAGCGATTTACCTAAGAGATTGTCATTCAGCCAGATACACAAGTTTTAACACAGACCGGAGGACAGCATGAGAACAAATAATTGAAAACTTCACAAAATTACGTTGTGTACGGAGGCCGTCGTATTATTATAGAAATATACAATTTATTATGCTGAAAACTTTTTTTATGATACGAGGAAATAATGGCGGACCTTATGCTTAATGATAAATCTTTACGTATCACAATCATAAAAAATCTATAAATATCCATCCATCATCTATGTTAAACAATCTTTAATTATTGTCGTCGCCTGTGGTGGATTTAAAACAATTTTAAGTGCTTTGTCAACTAAAATTGGCAACGCAAACTGAGTAGATTATTGAATCAATAATTCTTTTTTAATTTATAATGGTGCTCGATGTTGGATAATTCAATTTATCGCAACGGTAAATTGTTCGGTAAACCTAAAGCAATTTCCACAAATATTTATTGTTTGTCCTGTTTAATTGATTTTTAATTCAAATCATCAATTTAGTCAGGAAATGGAAAGGAGAGAAATTTCTTGAGTAATCCAACTACTGTGACTTCTGACAATTATCGTCTATCCGATCCTGAATCCTCTCCTGGGCTTGCCCATATTTTCTATTTTCCGCCGATGGCTGGAACCTGCCAGATTCGGACTGGGTGGTTAGAAGACACTTCAAACCTGTATAGATTGATGCGCAACTAACCATACTTCTCTGCAGCTGTTGGTTGGATAATTGAATTCTACACACACTAATGTCTACGTGGTAATTTGAAAATCGTTCTTCATCCTCAATTTCTGTATTTAGAGTGGTAATTTTCTGATATAAGTTGCACACACATTCCTTCAGTTATCGCTTAACTATTGATTCATTAAATGCTTAAACATATTATATTTTAGCCACCAAAAAGACGACTATTGTTTTAGTTAACTTCAAAATGGAGTATTGCTAACCACTTTTCAAAATGTTGTAGCTGACCACTTTTCAAATATTTATCGTGAAGGCGTTTCGTAAAATATTTGATGCTTGCTTTCAACAGTAATGAACTTAATGTTCAAAAATAAGTCAGAAAAAAATTTATTCTATTTTTTTTATTCGATTGAAATAAAACATATTAAAGTTGAGTATTTTATTTACCTATAGATCGATATGTTACCTTAAATCACGAGTAATCAGGAATAAAAAAAAATAACTGAAAATTAATCAAATTATTCAGAATTTTAATACAGTTGTAAGACAGTCGATTTTGACTTAAGATTTTCAAACTAATATTTTGAAAATCGACTTCCTGTTTGTAACGTTACGGGGTTAAATAATTTTAAGTATTGATTTGCGATTTATTATGATCAACAAAGTTGCTTTGTAATAGAGATCACATAACATAATAAATTAAATTAAAACATCTCTACTTAATGCGCTGCATAGAAATGAGCCTCTTTTCTATGCGAAATCAGTTTCTTCGCAACGCATTACACATGGAATAAATTTTATTGATATTGATCTATATATATGGACAAGTGTTGATGTTCTTCCTATAACAATACTGGTTAACGTGATCAATTGATGTTATTAATAAAACATTAAATTGTCCTGGATTATCGAATTGTGTCAAATGAAGCGAGGTTCGGTCCTTTAAAGCGAACACAATGGGCTCAAATTGTACTAAACATCACAAACGTAACTTGAAAATATTATAAGAGACGAAACAGATATTGATGCAGCAATTTCACAACTCCAACTGTTTCTGAGCATATCGGACTGTAGTTGATCGTGAAGTTCAACTTTGGCTTTCCAATTATCAATGTGAACCCCGTAAAAAAGATTATCTGCTCCTTTGCTCGTTCTTTTATTCGCGTTGATCTTGAAATAACAGCCGATCTTGGTTATTTAGAATAAATTATATTTATTCACACAAATAAAATAACCGTAACACATATAAAAAATATTTTTGCATGCCCATATTTTGTAGAATTAATTTAATACAATATAATATTTGAGTCGTGAAAAAACGAAACAGAAGCGCACGTACAGCGTGCCTATACACAGAGGACAGAGCTTTAAAAGCTATTTCAAAATGTTACGCATTTTTTGAAAATTGCATTCTCTTTTTCTAGCATTGAAACTCAAAGACGAATTTTCTTTTCCCATTTCTTATAATCTTTCATAAAAATGCCTGTGCGTATTTTATGCACAATAGCATCATTCCTGAATTTTAATACATCCTCACAATCCACACAAAAAACGTAGCAAATTTAAAAAATAAGGAAAAAAATTCGATCAGTGTTTTCAGACTCTGACGATATATCCAAAAGGAGAAGCTCCATTATATTTATAACATTCTAAGTCGAGGATATAAAAAAGCATTTAATCTCTTTGCCTCTCTTTAAATCAATAAAAATATTTCGAATATTTGCTCTGCAAGTCAGAAACGAAAATTACGACCCTTGAAATACTGAAGGAATGCCTCGTAAAATTTATAATGGAAGCCGAACAGTAACAGAGAAAAGAATAAAAACAAATTCACATGAAATCATAAAACCAAGTATAATACGAAAAAAAGGGATGTTTGTTGAGCAAAAGGTGTAATACGAAGTTTATGTAAGTTTTATTAGCTTCAGGAATTTTGTTTTCACTTCGCTTTACATTTACGAGACGCAAAATGTTACTTTTTCCAAAAAAAATGTAAATAGACGGATTAAAGCACAAAAAAAGTTTTGGAAAATTTTTGAAGTATTTGAATGAAAGATATGAATATCAAAGATGCATAGAATTACTCACATATTGCAATATGATGGTTAAGGTAAAAAGGCAGTTTACTCTTTATTTCTGTTTTCTACGGTTTGCTTACCTTTCCTGTTGTCACGATCACAATTTCCGGAATTTCTTCTGTGACTTTTTCATACTGAAATTAAAGTACCAAAGTTTCAGTTTTTCATAATTTTTTATGTTGCATCGATCGGTAATGATATTCAGTTTCATTATTAGCGATTGAACGGTACTAAAAAAAGATAATATCCAACTTTATGTCCACAGATCGCAATCAACTGTGTTAATTATCTGAAAATAAGCGGATACTTATATTTACTTTATTTATTTGTTGAACTATCAGGTAATACTAATGCTTCAACGATATTCTAAATTTGAGCATTGTCTAGAATTAAACAACACGGTATATATTGGTTCTCATAATTTGACAACATAGGTTTGCAATTGTTTCAAATCAGCATTACTTAAACTGTGAATTTCAAGCTGTTTAGATTAATCTATATGTTCATTATTAGCTTTTTTTTAATTATTTCATCTATATATTTGTATTTAATTTCTTTCGTCTATATGTTTGTATTTAATTCAAGTATATTTTTTGCGAAATAATTATTTTCTGTCACATCATACTCCAGCTGTATAGACCATCCCTTAAGCGATGACAATATGTTTTTGTCATTAAAAAAATTACTGGAATTCAATAGATGCTGTTTTTCGCTGGGTGGAAAATGTTCGACGCACTTTGTTGCTGGCATTTATTTAAAGTATCCAACTACGTTCCAGATTATATGGAGCTTCCCTCTCCCTGAATTATGTAACTTAAAACTACGAATTTAGAAATTGATTACATTTAGAAATTAGTAAGTCCAACTGAAGCACCAATCACAATGAGAATCAAACGGAAGGAATCACTAATTACTCCATGAGAAAACCATTATTTTGTGCATTAATTAATTTTTTAAAAAAAGAACTAGATTTAAAGTTAATGATTACATATCTGAAATCAACATACATAGGTGGAAAGATACGTGGAGTCCCGACGTAGATATTGAGTCATGTAGTGTGTTATTGTGGAGGTTGTGAGTGTGTTGATGCATGTGTCTCTAGAGTGTGAAGTATTCGTGTTGGCTGTGCGACCATCGACCTCCGAAAAAATTGCTGTTTCCACATAATCGAGAGTTATTCCTGTACCGGCTAATCTATTTCCTTAAAAAATACAAACATTATTGTTATCCCATTTCATGTTTTTCCAATACTCTGATTATGCATATTAATCTCTAAACATGGAGTAACAGTCGTAAATAATATTATAACTATTTTTAATTGAAAAAATCTATCTTTCTATAAAGCTTAGGTACTTATTGTCTTAATATAAGTATGGTTTGGTTTAATTTATTCGTATTGTGGAATTATCAGTGAGTTTGGCAGAGAATACCTCTAAAAAAGATTATATATTGTTAGAGACAGATATTTTGCATAGTTAAATATGTATTAAGTCGTTACATATAAACCTTCGGGAATGTGCTTTTTTGGAACTTTCTAAATTCAGAATGTTTCCGTATTAAAAATAAAAAATTTGGTAATAGGAATGGGAAATGGGAATTTGGTATCTCACTGTAGTATTATTCAATTATCCTTTTCCTTCAAAAATACGTAATGAATATGATGGTTTTCGCCTATCATGACAACTTTCCTTTCCGGCCGTTTTCGCCATTTTGGTGCACCCCCCCCCCATTGTTTCGATTGCTCTTTTCTTTTTGGTTCATAACGATCAATCAAGTAACAAATTGGCACAATAGCAATAAAATTTTGATTTGCAGCAAATTGCTGCCAAATTAAAACCAACCTTTCAATTAGTTTTAAATCTGTTTTGCCGTCCTTTAACAAATTACAAATCAAAATAGTAAAACCAATTTGTCTTAGCAACGTCACCTACCGTGAAAAACAAATGCGTTGTAGTTCGGATCCGAGGGGCAGGGGAAGTCTAAAGATCGCTAACCATTATGATGCCGAGGCGACCGACAATAGAAGTGCTGAAATCGTTTGGTGAAAAGCGAACTGAAAAAGATCGAACAGGAGAAAGGGAGAAATGAGCTGGCGAGGCTGTTTCTGGCCGATGGAAGACGAAGTTGTTGTTGTTTTTTTTTGTTAGTATTGGAATTTTCGCAGTTAGAAGGTGTATTTGCTTTCCACAGCTTTTTTAAAGTGACTTACTTAACGTGTAAGTTATTTTATTTAAAATAAAGTGTGTGTTTTTGTAGTCGTGGCCATCTTTGTGTCCACAACTTGCCATCAGGAGTTCAGTGAATGAACGCATTTTTTATGAATGAACGAACGCATTTTTTATTATTGTAAACCACTTACACATACAATCTCGTATCTTCTTATTGTTATTTATACAAAATCTGATTATTACGAAATAACTTTCTAAATTTCCTGAATTTAAATGGTTTTCTATACTTACATCTTAAATGGATTTGGACATTTACGTCGTTTCTGCTATGAAACGTAATATAATGTATTTTATAAAATGTAAAGATGTAATCAATTTTCGTTATAAAAGGAGTAAGATTCAGCATTACTTTTAAGGCGATGAGAAATAAAAATATATATATAATTTGAATGCCTCCTTAGAATAAGTTATAAAATATATTTATTATGATTACTTATGCTCAAAAGACAATAATAGAAATAATAAATAAATGGTTTTTTTAAAAAATAAATTGCGATAGTAAAAAAAACATCAAGTTTTGTATATGAAATTCATGAAGCTTTTTCATAATCAAAACGTTTGTGAAATATAAATTCTTTAGAATACTAATGTACACGTATTTTTACCGTGTAAAACTCTACTGAAACAGTGAAAAAAAATCCGTAAAATGTATTCAGTTATTGTTTTTTTAAACATTGTTAAGTAGATTAATCTTCAATACCAAGTGGTACTTTTCAGTTATCATAAATAAACTTCCTTGAAATTAATTGAACTTCCTCGAAATTTTTCTCTCCATTTGTCAAAAAGAGTCTCGAATAGGGGACTGAAGGCAATTTATATTCATATAAAAATAAAATTGCATTTCTCTGTGTAACTTATACGCTTGTTTCTATCATTGCCTTAGAGTATGATAAGTTTTATTCAGTACTGCCACACTTTCGTATGAAAAAGAAAAAAAACTTTTTGAGATAGCAGTTGCGGGACTTTACAGGGCGTAAATATATCTTTAAACTAATATTTCAGAAATTTCATTAAAAAATGTTTATTCAGTTTTAATTAACTTAATAAATTGATTAGTAACAAAGATTTGGTAAAATTTGGAAACCATTGCCAAACTTAGGAAGGTATAGTCAGAAAATCAACTTGGAGAGTATGGTTTTACAGAAATTTCTATAAGCTTAAAATACATGTTATAGAATATTAAGTAAAACTTTAAATCTTTCTCTGAACCTCCCGAAAATTCTGCTAATGTTTTAAAGCAATCCAAATCATTATTCGTGTGAATAATCTTTAAAAAATCAAAATTTATGTAGAAAACAAGAAGAGTTTTACCTCACGAATTCAAAATATTTCTTTGAAGTTACAACTGAAAATAACAAAAAAAGCCCCCAAAAGATTTAATTATAAATTACATTATGCAGTTTTCGAAAGAACATTATTTATTTATTTCAATCTGGATTACAGCCAAATCTTAACAGAGTTATTATTTTTTTGAAAGACTATGTAACTTTTTTGGCTTGATATTTAGTAACGTAATTCCCGTCTTTCTACTTATCTAAATTTAATTTATCAAATAGTAATATTATCTCCTATTTTTGGGGACTGTTTCTTGCACAAAATCAATTTATTTTCATTGATTTCGAATTAATATAATTCAGGTACAATTTCAACGTTTGTATACGGTATTCATTTCTACCACGAAATAATTCACCGTAGAAATGATAATGTCTAAGAAAACTAACGCTTTTTAGTTTCCATTACAGCACCATCTAGTGGTTCACCGTTTGCTCTTCGCCTATACATTGTATGGTGAAAATTGCCTGCTTAAATGTTTTCTATCACCCCTTAATTTTTTGATCATGAGTTTCAAAACACTATTCAAAATCCCCAAGAAAAAATATATTATGATTTTTATGAAAAAAATAACATACCTTATTTCTTACTTTTCATAAATGTTAGCTAAAATACTAAAATATATCTCTTACATGCAAGATATATATATATATATATATATATATATATATATATATATATATATATATATATATATATATATATAATATTATTCTACGCAATAGAGGGTGTTACTAAGCTTTTAGATATTTGCAACTTTAGATACGTAACTTAATAACTGGAAGAAATGGCTACGTAAATATTGATTAAATTTGTGTGAGTTACATATTAGCTATTTTATTATATTTATTAGCTTTATTTTTTTTCTCTTATTTTGCGTTTTTGCGTCTATATTTAGAAATTTAAGTTTTTTTTGTATCACTGCTATTTTTGAAATTGTATGGCTTCTTTAAATTTATTCTTTTCTTGTGTTCAATCTCTTTGGCTCTTGTTTTTAGAACTGATCTTTTATTTTTATAAAAAGGTTTGACTTATTACAATGATTTGATCATTAGTACAGTCACAAGCATATTACAATTATCCTAATCTAGTGATAGCGTTATATAGCTTTATTTCCGATTTGTTTATTTTTAAAGGATTTTCATTTTTCGTATTTCCGATTTGTTTATTTTTAAAGGATTTTCATTTTCGAATTTTTTTTCTGTCAATGAGTATTCTATATTACTCTTAATTTATTTTCATTAATTTATTCGTGTATATACAGCACTCGCTCAGTAATCGGTAAATATCTGATCAGAGCATCACCGGATTAACGAAAATACCGGATCATAGGAATACTACTAATAGTAATAATTTAAAGAAAGCAAAGCTTTGTACGAAGGGTTACAGTAAAGTTTTAATTATTACCACACAATAATCAAGGTATCTGGATGAATTTTATTGAGCGTATTATAACTGATCATTCTGTACATACTGTTGTAAGTTATACCAATTACTGTTGATTTGTTTGACTTAGGAAGCTGTAGAGTGAATCCCCAGTATCATATGCAATCCACAGAATACACGTAGAAGTTATCCATAGTATCATAAGTTTTAATTTTTTTATGCCTGAATATTGTCAGGTTTTAATTATTATCTCGGTATATTATGTAATTATTACTCAAAATAACTGAGACATAAATGAAGTTTTTATTTATTATTTTTAATATTTATTTTCATATTCACCATTCAGAATTATACATTTCTCACGGCATTGTTCGAATGTCGTCATTGTATAGCTCAGCAAATTGAACTCTATCTTTTGCATACGGCGGATTACTTTAATCTACAGCTTTCTGAAACTAAAGAAAATCATCATTAATAGTCATAATTAACAATATTATACAAATAAGGACCAATTAATATGTAGAATAAATTTTATCCAGGTGTCTCGGTTATTTCTTAATAATAATTAAGCCTTTCTGATATTTTCTCGTATTTTTGTATAAAATTTATAATAGCACACAAAAATCAAGTTTCAAATACTTAAAATAACTAAAACTACAAAAGATGCTGCTCTCTATTTTGATAACCCTCATTACTCTGTTGAAAAGAAGTCCTAAAAATGTCTGTACAACTTGACTGCTTATGTAAAAATGCCATATTACCAACACACCGAAAAGCTGAGGATTATAGAGAGAGTACTGTATATTTTTCTTAAATTCTTATAGCTTCATACTAATTCTAATTTTAAATAAATTTTATGGAATTTATATCTTCTCTTTCAACATTTTTAACTACATAATATTTTAAAGATAGAGTTTAATTCTTTTAGATATTACCTAACGAATTGTTGTTTTTTTGAAATATTCAGAAAATTTATTGAATTTGAAACATACACACATACACACACAGATATATATAACAGGTCAATTGAAAAGTCCCCGGCCTGACACATAGATGGCGCTACTAGAATTAAATCCATATGTTTTGTAGTTAGCCCTAAACCCCAAAAGATGCGTGTATAAATTTGACAGCTGTCGGATCATTAGTTTGTGAATTATAGCATTTTGAGTGAAGCAACTTTTGTTATTGTGAAAAAAATGGATAAAAAGGAATTTCGCGTGTTGATAAAATATTGCTTTTTGCAGGGAAAAATACAGTTGAACCAAAAACTTGGCTAGATGCCGATTTTCCGGACACTGCTCCAGGAAAATCAACCATAAAGGATTGGTATGCTAAGTTTAGACGTGGTGAAATGAGCACCGAAGACTGTGAACGCAGTGGACGCCCAAAAGAGGCTGTTACCAACGAAAACAATAAAAAAATCCACAAAATGATTTTGAATGACCGTAATTTGAAATTGAATGAAATAGCAGACACTCTAAAGATATCAACTGAACGTGTACATCATATCATTCACGAATATTTGGGTATGAGAAAGCTCTCTGCAAAGTGGGTGCCGCGCGAGCTCACTTTTGACCAAAAACAACGACGAGTTGATGATTCGGAGCAGTGTTTGAAGATGATCAAGCGTAATAAACCCGAGTTTTTGCGTCGATAGGTGACAATGGATGAAACATCATTTCACTCCGAAGTCCAATTGACAGTCATCCGAGTGGACTGCACACGATGAACCCGCTCCAAAGCGTGGGAAAACGCAACAGTCGGCTGGCAAGGTTATGACGTCTGTATTTTGGGATGCGCATGGAATAATTTTCATTGACTACCTTGAAAAAGGAAGGACCATCAACAGCGACTATTACATAGCGTTATTGGACCGTTTGAAGGACGAAATCGCCGAAAAACAGCCGCATTTGAAGAAAAAGAAAGTGCTGCTTCACCAAGACAATGCACCGTGTCACAAGTCAGTGAAAACGATGGCAAAAATCCATGAATTGGGCTTCGAATTGCTTCCTCATCCACCGTATTCTCCAGATCTGGCCCCCAGCGACTATTTCCTGTTCTCAGATCTCAAAAGAATGCTCGCTGGGAAGAAATTTTCGTCGAATGAAGAGGTGATCGCCGAAACTGAGGCCTATTTTGAAGCAAAGGACAAATCGTACTACAAAAATGGTATCGAAAAGTTGTAGGGTCGCTATAATCAGTGTATCACCCTTGAAGGGAATTATGTTCAATAAAAAAAACTAATTTTGCCGAAAAAATGTGTTT
>BMAW01104961.1:0-21291 GCA_019974015.1 Nephila pilipes
ACCTGATGTGTTTTTTGTCTAAGGACAAACGTAACTGAAATCTGAAATGATGATGATTAGTAGTTAGTTTTAGTAATAGAGTTAGAAGTGAGATTCTAATAGGTCCACTCCAGAAAGCTCTGAAGGGACGGTAATTTTCCAACGATAATGATGTCCAAGCTGCAGTTGAAAATTGGTTCCACAATTAGCCCCGGAGCTACTTCACCCAGGATATACATTATCTCTTTGACCGATGGGACACTTGATCCAACCTACAAGATGCCTTTGTCTAGCCTATCTATTATGTCTCTCACTGAATTAATTCTTTTCTTTGTATACTAATTTATGTTAATACCATTAAACCATTTATCAAACCGACTGTAGTGCCACTTTCATTTGGACGACCCTTATAATTATTTGTTAATTGCATATATATATAAACTCTTTAACTTTTTAAAATAATTTTAACTTTTCAAGTTAGGAACAATCGTCAAAAAAAAACATGATAAACCCTTTGTGTATGTTACAAAAATAGAACTTTCAAAATACTTTTAAAATGCCAATGGGATTCAAGAAGATCATTGGAAAAATTTTAAAAAAATTACTGACTTTGTTTAAAAAAAGGAAAGAAAGAACGAAAAAAGAAGCCTCGGTGTAAATGAGATGGAGAAAAAAATCTTTAAGAAAAAAGGCACTTGTGATTTTCAATTTTTTTCATTCACAAAAAATCTAGAAGTGTGGTTGAAAAATTATCTTCTTTCATTTTTAAAAAAAAAGTTTTCTTGCTTTTTATAAGTGTAACAAATAATTATAAAAAAAGATTTATTCGACTGGAACGCAGAGATAGTAAAAAGTGTAACTTTTTAAAAATTAATTAAAAATTACGAACATTATAACACTTTACAAGCTGTTTAAGACTATTTTTTAGATTATCACATTCAAGTTTATTTTAGTAAATACTTCCGGTCACTTGTTGCCAACCTTTCTCTCCTTACGAACCCCTTCTAAATCCGAATGAAATTAGCAAATTCCTTGTGTATTCGTTATAAACAAATAAGAAAATAATTAAATTTGGTAGAATATTTATTTCCTATGTTGCACATTAGTTCATAACAGATAACTAAAACATAACCATAAAGCACCCGAATATTAATATTAATTAGAACTGAAAGGGGAGATAGCTACAAGAAGATAATTACAGAATTAACTCAACAAATCGACTAATTCTTAGTTAAGTATACATTAACACTTTTATTTATTTCAATTTTTTATTTTATAATTTTTGAGTTATTAGCAGTGCAGAAAATATATGTATGTAAGTTTGTTATTATTTTGTTGTTGTTGTTTTACACTAGCGGTTTGAAATTCCACCATTGATATACTGTTCTCGCGAACCCCTTTTAAACACTGGGGTTCGTGAACTACCGGTTGGGAAACACTGCTTTAGGTGTACAAATAAATAACGGTATTAAAAAATGTTTAATCTCTACCAAAATAATTTATGATAGATGTCATATTGTGTCATTATTCGTATATTATACAGAGATTATATTTTTTGAAAATGAATGTAATAACGTTTTGTTTTTCAATTTATTCTTTCGTAGAATGGCAACAAAATGATTTTTTTTTTTTTTTTTTTTTTTTGACAAAGTATATTTATTTTAGTTAGTTGTTGCAAAAGATGAGTAAAGTGATGCAGTATAGACGAGCATATATTAGTCTCATTTTGTTTTTTAGTAACTAGCACTAACAAGATTACTTAGCCTGCGCATTATTTTAGTTTTATCAAAGAGATTTAATATATTTTACTGTATTTTTATTCAATTTTAAAATGATTTCAATATTCTGTTAATGTCCACCAAGTCTTTGCATTTTGATTAACTTTGAAAGATGAAAAACTAATCAATCATTTTCACATTTCTTAAATCCTTTAAAATCTTTTGTATGAATCTTTGAATGTGGCATTTTTGGAAAATAAACAAGTATTTTAATATCAAAGAATTCCTGAAGCTCCTAAAATTATAATTAAATATTTCAAACATAAAAATCACTTATTTAATACAAAAATATGTATTTCAGTTTAATAAATCATCAGAAAACTATTTTCGTACCTGGAATTATACAATTATATCTTGTGCAGTGAAAAATCTTTATTTTCCATTATTTATAGTTATTTAAAAATAAAGGTTTCTTAATAAAATGCATCATTATTTTTGTATATGTTGTTATTATTATTTGTAAATGTTTAACTTTACTCATGATATGCAATTTAAAAAAAGAGATTCAATATAAAAAAAAAATGCAATTTCAGCTTAATATGACGCAGCATTCTGAGAAATGAGCATAAAGTAGATATTTTTATTATGACGCAGACAGAAAAAATTTTATTGATCGTTTTTCTAAAATAAAATCCATGTACCATTGAAAAATACATGTACGTAAAAATATTGAGCAAAGATCTGTGATAAATTATTTCTGAAGAAACCAAATTTTTAAATTGAATTCTTATAAATTCCATAGTCATTTATAATGATTACAGTGGTGACATTTTTGAGGCAATGTTTCAATTTAAAATTTAACCATTGATGTATAAAAACGAACGTTTCTTCAATGATAAGTAATTTCTTAGTTTTTTCTCCCCATTTTTTTAGAAATATATATCATTATCTTGGATAGTAGGTGTCCTTAACACCTAATATAATGTATGGATTCAAAGTTTTTTAGATAAAATACTTTGAAAAATCTCATCAATCAAAATTTAAAATAACTATTCTTAGTTTTAAAGGAGTTTAGAATATTATATATATATATATATATATATATATATATATATATACATGTGGAGTAAAAATCCTTTTTTAACTTAATGTTCTGTTAAAAGCTCCTATTCTTTTTAATCATATGGGAAATGCATTTTAGGGATCTAATAAAGAAAATAAAAACGAAAAGAAAATATGAAAATAGTCAAATGACATAGCTAATTATACTAATAATTATGGTTTACTTTGAGACGCGAAAAGCAATAAATTATTTCATTCTATCTACACATTTAATGAACATCAATGAAAAGTTCAAAAATCAAATAATGAACAAATTTCCTAATTTTTCTTCCCTTTTTATGAAAAGAATTTTGCCACTTCTTTAAATTAGTAAGAATTTGCTTTTTTCTTTTAAATATTTGCTATTTCATTTTATTATAAAAATTCCTTTTTATTTCGTGTTAAATATTCCAGTTCCTTAGACGAGATACCATGTAAATTATTCATTAAACCGAGAAAACCGTATAACCGTCTGAACAACCAACAAACAAAAATGTCACAAAATATTCTCATAGTTATTCATAACATATAAAAAATAATATACATTAATAAACTGTAAGTTAATTTAGCTTATTAGTCATAAAAGCACCGGCAAACATCAAGGCCAGTTCAGTTCATACAATACTGTCATAAATAATCAATAAGAAAAACACATAAAATTTAATTTTTTGATGTAATAATGTTTTAAAATCATGCTTTATTGCAATAATTCATTCAAAAAGAGCAAGCAAATATCCCTAAAAAACATCATGAAGAATAAACTGTAGAAGAAAAAATGGACCATCATGTCACGTTACGTAATATGCACCAGAGATTTGTGAAGAGGAAATTTTATATATGATTGTACAATATAACTCATAAAAATGCGCACAGAATGACCTAAAGGAATGTAAAGAATAAACAACATCCAAAAATAATAAAATTGAAGGTTACCTCAAAAATTTTTATTCATCAATTATGAATATTCATAATATAATTCTGGTTATTTTATATCGAAATTCTCATTTTATTCTCTAAGAACGATTATCACGAATTCTAAGATAAAAAAATGATTCAAAATATATTTTCATACATATTTTGTCTTTGCTAACTTATTAGGAAACGAAAGCTTACAGTAATTTATAATTCCATAGGGTCTTTAACAAATTTCAGTTCTAATTTTTTAACGTTAGATTCTCTTAAAATAATAGTGAATCAAACGGAAATGCCAAGTTCGCCAGGATTATCAACTATTCAATTGAACAATGGTAAAGTTCGCAGAATTATGTACATAAGAAACTCAAATATATTAAATAAAATTAACTTAATGTATCATTAATTAACATTAAAAATCATATTTTCTTATGAAAAGAATATTTTCAGACAATTTTGAATATATATTAATATATTTTAACAAAGGAAAGGCCTTTTCGAAGATGCTAATTACGTTGTTAAAAAGTTTAGCTTTGGAATCTAAGTATTAGACGCATTTACATTAGATTTTATGATAATTGAATCGAAGATAGTGTTTATGTTTTGTACCTTAAGTGATTAATGCGTTATGTACATTTTTTATGGATTTTAATTTACAATTATACATTAATTATTCATGTGTTAAGAGACTTTGTTTATGTCACCTTACGCAAAATTCCAGTGAAAATATCCACGAATGAAAAATCGCAACATTGATTTTTACATTAAAAACTAATTTTAAAACCCATTTATATTAATAATCATAAATATAAATTATAAAAGCTAAAATGAATTGAAATAGCTTTCCTATTTTATAAAATAACTATTACGTAAAAATAATTTGCATATCTTAGCAAGAATTTTTAAATTCAGTATTAATATTCTGTAATAATGATTTTATTTTTATTTAATTTTGTTTAATATAAATTTCATTTATTATTTTCAATAACGAAGCATCCTAAAAGATAAGATATTTTACTATTGTAACTAATCAAACATTGGAATTTTATTATGAAATAAGAGGTTATGATAACTAATTTAATCATGAGATGCATATTACCTGTGCGTGTGTGGTAATTCATTTATATCCTATCACATATCTCATTAATATTGAACACATTTCCCTGAACTTTCTCTCATACATGAATTATTTATTCTTCAGTGAGAAATTTTGAGAATATTCTAATATAATTTACATGAAGCTAACATCATATTTCCATTAATATCATTTTACTATAGATTATGCAGCAGGAACTAAAATGTGTATAGAGTATCGTAAATTTGAACATCCTAAGTAAATGTTTTCTGTGATTTAATTAGTAAAGACAGCTTAAGAGGGAATTTGATTAAAGTATACTTTATTAAAAGTTCTTTTCGCTTGTTAACGAATGCAAATATGAAATATAATGCTAATATGAATTTAAATTTATACATCAACGAGATAATTTCTGGAACACATTTTGAAAGTAAGAAATATAATTTAAAAATATTCGTTTCAAAACAATTTGGAAATGTAAATTATAATTAATTCAAAGTTTATAAATATCCTAATATGTTTTAAAGTTTAAGGATTGAATTAATTGCATTTATTAATCGAATGAAATAGAAATATATAATTACATTAAATTTAAGTTTATTTTGTGATACTGATTAACTATTTCAAATTTTATTAATTTGCTTTAGGCTTAAGATATTATTTAGAGATTTAAAAATATAATTAAACTTAAAGGATTTTATTTGCAAACGAGTTATTTAATTAAGTGAATATTCGAATTCTTTCAATGTTATATAAAATTAATCAGAATTTAACGTGACGAAAAACGGAATTAAAAAGGCTATAATCGTTTAATGAAGAATAAAAATAGTAATATCTTAAAGTTAAAAAGAGATTTTTAATCGAATGATTAGAGGCACACAACTTTCATTAAATTAAATTTCATAATAATTAATATCTTTCTAATGATTGATTTAACATAATTTTATGAATGAAAATTATGTAAATCAATGTAATTGTGCGATTTATAAACTTTTATCGAAAGTAGTTAACAAAGAAAGAATATCTTATCATTAGAAGATTCAGTCTTTTCTAATAATAATTATTAACTGTTTAATACCAGTTATTTTACATTATACCTTTTTGAATGAAAGTATTCATAAACATATTAAAAAATAGCAACCGACTTGAGTTTGACTCAATGCACCCTGGTTTAAAAATGTTTCTTTGGAACCTTCTAAATGTATCATGAAAAGTATATAATAACATTTTCCACACATTAAAGCCAATTTCTAACTCCTCCTAAAGGACAATCAAGCTCAGATTCATCAATTTATCGCAAAATTTAATTTATAATGTTGAAGTCTCGTAATAAAATTAATACAACAATTAATAATAATAATAGGTTTGACAATAATAATAATAAGTCTCGTAATAATATGTTTAATAAAATTTTACATAATAACGATATTATGAAAATTATTTTAATTTATTTTACTCAGATTTTGCACTTGCGAATGTAAAGTAGATTCTTAAGAATTCATGAAAAACGGATGAAAAAGAGATATAAACCTTGAGAAATCTATTCTCCGAATTTTAAAAATACAAAACAGTGTTGAGAAAGATTCCAATTAGAGATGTTCTTTTGTTTTTTTATTCCACAAATACGGTGTGCCTTGTAAAATATATAAACAGAAAAGTTCTTGTAGGGGGAAAAAAAGATGAAAGTGAGGTGATGCAGAAATCGAAATTTGCCCCAAGTGAGGCATAATAAAGTGATTTAATGAAATTAAGGCTTCGACTTGGTCCAAAAGAGACAAATTAATGAAAGGGAAAGAAACATTTTTTCAGTTAAATAAAAAATATAAATAAATAGTTAAGCTTTCCCCCTCCAGACTTAGAAAACCTAGAAAGAAACGAGCTATTCATCTCTGTTTTGTAAATGTGACGAATTTCGTTATCACAATGATGCAGATAAATCTTAGATTTGATGAATTATTTTGATTCTTGAAATTATTATCTAATTGGACTTGATTAAAGAGAGATAAATATAATTTTTTTTAATTTCATCGAAGCAGGTGGAAACTAATCACGTTCCTGTTCGAAAATATTTAATATTTATTTAAATGATTTCCATAGATTTTATTTTTTTCTTCGAGCTCTCTCTCTCTCTCTCTCTCTGTTTTTTAATGTTATTTTTGACTCATTTAATTGATCATTTTATAAAACAAATGCTTTTTTAATTTCTATACTATTTTATAAAGTGTAATTTAAAAAGATTGTTTGTATTTCTATTTTTATAGCGCGTAACATATATAACAGTCTTTAAATGTCTTTGCAATATAGAAGGTAAGATAGTTCACATCAAGGTAAATTAGTTTTGCTATGAAAATAAGAATGGTATTCTATTTATTTCAATAAGAAACTAATTCAATTAACCAAAACTCCTTAACACATTTAATTAAAAATTAACAGATTAGCGTATAACAGTAAGGTTGAGACTAAAAGGCTTTCCCCGATGAAAAGTTTGGTTTGGGCAATTTAAAAAAAAAATTTCGAATCACGCCCATGAATGGCGCTGTATCGTAAAAACTCCAAAAATAAAACTCACCACCAAAAAATTGTGTATATTTATTTCATATAAAAATGCACAACCTTTATGAAGATAGATATCATTTATATTTGCTAACCATTGTTGCTGAGAATGCTTTGAATGAATTCCTATGGGGACCACCTGTAATCTACATGTTACACGTCCACATGCGTCCTTGAAACTAATCTGAGGAAGAATGTTGTGAATGGTTTCCTTATTGCCCTAGACTACATCAACTTAACAATGCGTTGAATTGCATCTTTCTGAAAGAAGTATGAACAAAATTACCTGATAATGTTTCATGTGGCTTTTGAAATTTCATGTGGTTTCATCGCGATAAGGCTGCAGTCAATTTCGCCATTTATGTGCGTAATTACCTTAGAGCCAAGTTTGACCCTCAATGGATTGGTCAAGGTGGATCAGTCGTACTTAGTCGGCACGTTCACCCGATTTATCAAGAATCATCTTTTCTTGTCGGAACACTTCAAAACTCTCACCTACAAAATTCCAATTCGCTCTCTTGAAATAGCTGGTATCTTCGAAATCTTATGCCCACCACTTACTAGACACTGTCAGACTTATATCGATTTTCGTAACACGTTTGAGCATTTACTATAATTATTAAAGTACATTAAAGGCAGTTTTTTTTTTTTTTTTTTTTTTAGCATTTCTTGATTTTCCGCCAAAATTTTTATTTCCATCTCCACATAGCTATGCAAAATACGCTTCTTTGTGTGTAATTTATGGCCTACGAATTTAAGGATACTCTCTACAGTATAAAGTAATAATATAACTCTAATTATTCGTTGGAACATTTTCAGTTACAAACATCAATGGACGCCAACACTTGGGTAGGATATTTTAAAACCAGATACAATGGATGGTGCAAAACGAGTGTTTATGCATGCATTATATACTAGTGTGCAAAACTTAAGAAACTTTTCAGATTGTGCAGTAATTCCGAAAGAAATCAACTGGGTGACATGAAATTTGCACAGCAGAGGTACTTAAAGGTTTATGAAAGCATAGAAACCAAAAAAAATATGAATTAACACATACGTCATGGAACAAAACAGAAAAAGACTTTATTAACAGATACAAAAGTTACCTGGCCATGAGGAAGAACAATCAGTCAAAGTTCCTCAGGAAGGGTAATGATTCTTCCTAACTGTAAATGGTTGCGTGACACCGTCTGTTTATACTCAATTTCAAATTATTCAGCAGTTCTCGAGTTAAGAGCTGCTACTCTTCAAGGAGCATTTGTTTCAGTGGTTTGGTGTTCTTCGAAGGATAAGATTTTCCTACCAGGAGTTTCCAAAAGCATTCCATACATATTCGAATGGGTTTAAATCAGGGGAGCATTCTGGCCATTCCAGCCTGCAGACATCCTTATTTTCTAGAACTCCTCCACAGTAGAGGTCGTGTGTGAACGTGCATTGTCGTCCACAAAAGTAAAATATAGACTAATGGCATCTCGGAACAGACGCACGTGTGTGAAGATAATTTCATCGCATTAGCAATCTCTAGTAAGTGAGCTGCTGTCGGAAATATGAACTCTATTCATCCATTTAAAGCAATGTTTCCCCACACAAGCACTCCAGAACCACCCCGACGGTTTCTTTCCAAACATGCTTGTAGGATAAAACCATGTCCCTACCTCCCTTCATAACGACTGGAGATTAAAATCGTTGCTCAGACTGAAATGACTCTCATCAGTAAACAGAACGTGACTCCATTTATGAGATATTCATTCTTTGTGTTCTTGACACCATTGTAAACGGTGCCGCCGATATGCTGCTGTTAATGGTATGCAGCGTTTAAGACAACAGGTGAATAAGCCACCTTTATGAAGACGTCTAGAATCAGTAAACCGTAATACTTGTCATCCTGTTGCCGTGCGCAGCAGTTGAGCAGTGTTAGCCAATATTTGGTTTCGATCTTTTTTTTTTTTTTTTTTTTTTTCTGCCTGAAGAACGATATTTGCGTCATCACTTATTATTGTTTTCCTCGGCCGTCCGCCCCCAACCTTTTTAACAGCTGTATCTGACATTTGGAAGACCTTCCTAACTCTTGAAACTACACTCTTCTCAATTCCAAACTCTGAGGCAACGCTCGTCAAACTTGCAGATCCTTCTATCACGTGTAAAAGCATACTAATGATTTCTTGTTGCCATTATGAAAGTACAATTTATCTATCATTTGCAGGGAATGTCTGGAAATGCATCCTTCCTCCAGTTTTTTAAGTTGCATTGGAACTGAGTTCGCATTCCATGCATCTGCTTGACGTGACGTCCCCTTTGTTGTCATATATTTATAACATGCATCATCATCTTTCTTCTGAATTGCGTTTTCACTGTACTGGTCGCTAAAAGCCCTTTTCAACCATTTCATGGTTGTATATTAAAAATGCATAACGCTGAATGCATTAAGTTTTGCACGCTAATGTATATAGTATTGCTTTCATTCTTCGCTTTTCCATATATATCCACAACCATATGATAGTGTAAAACATATCGATAGGATTTTTTTTTGAAAAAAAACTGTAGTGAATGATGTAAAATGAGTAAGTGTACATATGCATGCAAATTCTTTGACCGCATTGTTTTAGAATTTTCTTGAAATTTAAAAACGTGCATTTTCATTGAATAGTTCTGTATATAACATGATATTCTGAATAAATACTAAGGAGCTGGCTTTTCTACTAAGAATAAATCTACTCGAGAATGTTTGAGATTTCTTTTTCACATTAGTAATTTTTTTTCTTGACTCTTATCCCAATGCCAATTCGTATCTAACTAAAAAGGCATACTTATTTAGAAATAGATAAATCCCGGCAAATGAGTGGGGAAATTGGCATTATCTGTCCCGCAACAATTTAAATGTCCTTTAATTATTTTTAACCACCAAAGTAACTATTGCTTTAGTTAACCACAAAATGTCAAAGCTGACCACTTTTCATAATGTTGTAGGTTTTTTTGTAACAATATTTATAAAATTGTTCCGTGTTTTAAAGCATAAGTTTTTAGCCACCCCATGGGCTATTATTTTAGTCAGCAACGAAATGTTGTTTCTGATCATTTTTCAAAATAAAGTGTGACTAAAGCTCGTGACTTGTTAGCCTCCAAAGCAGCTATTGATTGAGTTAATCACAAGCTGACCACTTTTCACATCGTGTTATTTTGCGTATACGTGTCTTTTTAATTATTTCAATCTGTAAAAACTTAATTTTCAAAAATACGTCACAAAAAATTTCTTCTAAATTTGTTTATTGGATTAAACTGAAACATTAATAAAAATTAAGTATTTTACTTACCTATTGATTTATTTATTACCTTAAATTACATGAAAGCAGAAATCAAGAAATGACTGAAAATGGGTAAAATTATTCAAAATTTTACGACAGTTGTGAGATAGCCATTTTTTCCTTCATAGTTTTCGAACAACTTTTTAACTTGGCATCCTTTTTGGAATGTTTCGGAATCAAATGATTTTAATATTGAATTGCCATTACTATAATACAAAATAAGACTTTTATATAAAACATGACGTAATGTAATAAGTTAAAACAAATTCTATTTAATGCGTTGAGAAGAAAAGATGTCTCATTGGATGTGAAATGTGTCTTTTCTCTACACATTAACATAGACTCTACTGTTTGTTTGACTTTATTTATGTCTGTAAGAAGCAACAAAAGTGCTATTGGCTAGGGAATCTCATAATGTTAAACCTCGGTCCAGTGACGTGGGAACGAATAATCGAGCCGGCTCTTCTATCTCTAAATTTCCAGCCAACAAACTAATGTAAGGATTTTGAGCCTCGACAGATTTAACGTGCATCATACCCGGCTACATTTGGTGGATCTTCAGTGGCACCAAAGCTCGAACTTAAACTGATCGAAAAATCGTCTGCCATGAGTCCTCGACCATGACCACTAAACTGCAGCCTCCACATTTCATAGAACAATGTATTTTTATATATTATTTTATTTTATTGAAGTGTACATCGCGGTTTTGGCTCATGTATTACACATCACAATAATTATTGATTAAAGTCAAATGAATACAACACCGATAACTAATTTTTGCTGTAATTTTCGAAACAAGAGGAAGAATTGTTTGATTTTCATTTTGGGTTAAAGTAAATAAATAGTTAAGGATTTACTATAATTATTTTATCAATTACTAGAAAATAGGAAATTAATTGTGTTGAGGTATTCAATGAGTTTTATACATTCATCTTACAGACATAACCAAGTCATTATTATTAAGATATTACAGATGAATACACGCACATATATATAAAAAAAAAATAAAAAAAATATATATATTGTTAAGAATCCAAGACGATGCTCCTGTAACATTTCTCGTACAAAGTGGGTATTACTATTTACAGAGGCTTCATCAGTCAGCCGCAGAAAGTTGAAGCAATAATTTCTTCCATATTGGTGACTTTGAGACTTGGGAGAAGCTCGTGACTTTAGCGTCAAAAAAGTAAGTATGAAGAAAATGCTGAAACTACGTATTTATGGGTAAAAAACTGATTATCAGGGCAAAACTGGGAAGAATGTGACGGTCATCTGCAATCTTGTCACTACCAGTCCCTCTTGGGAATTTTCAGGCCTGAACAATTATTTTTATTAGAAAGCTTCCTCCGAAGAAGAATGATCAAGTGCAAATTAAGACTGATATATATATATATGACATATATATATATATATATATATTGTATAAGCTTTCAGGTTGAGGAGGAAGAAGAGGAGAGATAGAATAGAACGGAGCCATGAATATTTAGTAATTGATATTTGTATTACTTAAGGTGACCGATCAAAACCAGATTAGATAGCTACAGTCAGAGCTCTAAATTTAGTAAGTGTACCAAAGTATTTAAAGCTCCTCTCATATCTCGCATACTTAATAATCCGGTCCTCATTTATTAATTTGCGCTTATCTTAACTGAATTGATCAAACTTGTGTTGTAAATAAATTAAGTGTTTTAGAACATGTCGAGACTTCCTTCTGACCTCCCCACACTGAGGGAAGAGAGAGAGATTACCTCACAAGAAAGTTACGGACTTTTCCCGAATTTTTCTATGTGACGCCACAACAATTCGAACAGGTATAAATACGCCTAAAGGATTCGTCAGTCTGTTTTTGAGTTTTCTTTCGAGACGATCCGGATATCGACCGGAAGCCATCAGCTCTGGAAGTGGAACTGTCGGTACCGTGCCGTGTTAATTCGCAGAGAAGAAGCTTGAATCTGTCGGAGCCTGCCTTGGAAGTGCAGAGTGTTACAGCAGAGATTTGTCTCAGGGTGAGCTACTGCTAGTGAACTGACACTGGTGATGCAATTGTGACCGTCATTACTGATGTATCTGCTTCATCAATCCGTACAAGTGCTTTATTTTTTGTTTGTGCTATTATTGTCCAAACCTGCCAACTGTCTGTCTTGTTGTCCAGAATTGTGAATAAAATTCTGTTAGTCGATATCCTCCTAGCTGGACTGATTTTTACTCTTTCATGAACCTCAAAAATTTTCGTAATATATATATATAGATAGATAGGGATAGATAGATTAGTTTCGTTTTTATCTCAATTTTGGAAATGGATGAACAAACCCATATTTCACATATATTTTATTGTATTATTTCCGAAAACAAGAAAATACAAGCAATTCTCAAAGTTGAAGGTACGCAGTAGGCAGTTTAAAGGAAAGTCTATCTGAAGTTATTTTTAACGCATATCAAGCGCCGTTAATGATTCAAATTGTAGTAGCGCAAATACGGGATTACAGAAAAGTCGGAATGTACGTATACATGCATTCAAAAAAAAATTTAAAGAAGGTTAGTCAAGAAACTTCGATGATCTTCACAGCTTAATACCCATTTGAATTACATTAGCATTCGCGATTCGTTTGTGAAACGTAAATGAAATGGACCATTTGGAAATGACTAAGGCCTGGGTAAATAAAAGTGGATAGTTTATGAAGAATGTGAATCGAAAAAGATGGTGAGGGCTACATTGGAACCAACTCCAATATCAAAAGCTAAAAAATCACCAAAAAGAGTGGTGTCAGTTTGCTGATTATTACACTGTGCTCTTAAACTTTTAAAAGAAAAAAATGAATTTATACGTCACAACAGGACCCTGTTCCCAAATTGAGCGACACAGTAAAATAAAAGCTACCAGAATTGGCAAATCATATGTTGTTTTCCAACATGGTAGGAGCCCTAAGTACATTACCTTTTGGCCACTGGGCAAAAAAATTATTGAACTAGTTGATATGTTGTCACATCTATCATATAGCCCCTGGCCTTGAGCTTTCAAGTTATCATTTATTTCTTAATCTACGCAAAATTCCTAAATTTTAAAATTTTAATGACACTGGTGACGTAAAATCACATTTAATCTTAAGCGTTTTTTGCTGGCAAAATCAGAACTATGATCACATGGAATTATGGCACTGTATGAAAATGTCGTCATCCACAATTGTTTATTTGTTTGATTTTATTCACGTCGCACTAGGAGCAACTAAGGCTATTGGCAGCGGACTCGTACTCGAACCACGGTCAAGGATGAGGACGACACTCTGAGCTGCTCTCTCTTAACTTCCACACCACGCCATCAGAAAGACTTTGGGGACCCAAACAGATTTAACGTACATCAGGCCCGGCTGGTCTTAGTGGCATCAGGCTTGAGCCTACGACTCGTCTAAACCACCGTCCACGAGTCCTCTGCTCATCCACTAGGCTACCGGCCGTTTCATATAAAAAAACGGACAGTAATTAATTGAGAAAGGTTATATTTTTAATCAAAATTTTTGAATTTTTCTTTCTTATTTAAAATTTGCAATCACTTCAAGTTATATATATATATATATATATGTGTGTGTGTGTGTGTGTGTGTGTGTGTGTGTGTGTGTGTGTGTGTGTGTGTGTGTGTGTGTGTGTGTGTGTGTGTGTGTGTGTGTGTGTGTATCTGTATGTGAAATAAAAAGCGCAACTCTAAAATTCCTATTTTCTCAATGGTTTAGAAAACGTGAAAAACATTTTATAGAAGAATCCATTAGTGTGTTGATAAAGAAAACATCATACAAGAATCTGTACTTACACTTATCGTACGATCACGTGACCTTTTTGATTTTTGTCAGCTGTATTGCCACAGCAAAACAACAAAATTTATTCAAACTATTAGAGCAATGACGTCATTGCATTAGAAATGGAAAAATTTCATGCTATTGATGCTCACAACAAAGCTCTAACAAATTCCTTTTGTAAATAAACTGAAAACGGTAGCATCAATTAGTTTTATTCTTGTATTAGTTTCATTTAAGACATACAAGCTATTAAAATATTATAATCTTCCTTGGATTAGTCATTAATTTATACTTCGTCCTTCCGTTTAACTTATATCTTAATAGCAACTCATAAATATCAAGGAATGTTAATAAATCTGCCCGAATTAGAATTTTGAGGTCATTTTGGAGTTAATATTAATTAGTTTTAATCAGGATTCAACTGCATCGTATTAAATCTAAGCACAACAAATGCATTCTTGCCATTCATAGTCTATGCAAATAGATTTGTTAACGCTTCAGATGAAGAGACTTATCATATTAATAAAGGATAAATTATTATTATTTACGAGGTGATATCTTTAGGGAATTTCGGGACAATGGCGCAATTCTGGAAGTCCGCCAACAACAGATGTTCCGAGAATTGGGATGATTGTTTGATTTTTTGACGTCAGCAATTCGGCTATTTAAAGGTATTAGGAGAAACGTAATGGTTTCTCTCAGAAAGAATACTGGAAAATTTAGATCAGGTTTACCAGAAATCATTGATCTCGAGGGAAGGAATATCATGATTATTTTACCGGTTGAATCGAAAACTGTAGTACTTCTATTCGGAACATAATGAGAGTGTATTAAATGTAAGTCTCTCTGAGTCTGCGTATTAAGAGTAAAATATCGGTTACCGTATTTAATTGATTATTTTATAGGTTTATTTACAAATTTATGCTTATCATTTTTTTTTTTTTTACTGCCGATTCAATTGCAAAATTCATTTTGCAAATAAATAAAATTAAAAAAAAGAATTTTTATGTGTCAGATATAATACTTGTAATCGTTTTGAGTAATAAAAATAATAAATACAAAAACTAGAGAATATTGAAATTTAATAACTAAATAAGGGTTATGTACCTCCATTTGCTGCAATATTTAGTAGGAACCAATAAATATGAAACGGCGCTGAATTCAAAATTGCTCCTAAGATATCTCTAATTTCCAGTACGTATGAAGAAACTGTAGAATATCTACAGAGATCATTCATCCAGTCATTCATGTAATAGCATGTATTGTAAAGAATACTTTTTGCCACAATTCTATATAAATTATTAGATTGTTTTGACAAATATGGAAGTGGTGCTGTTAGTATAGTGTATTGCGAGTCAAAATTAGCAGAAATTCCAGTACTAGTCCTAGTTCTAGTTCTTACAAATTCTGCTTTTTGCAAAATTTGTAAGAACTAGAAACATCGTCGATAACAATACTAAAAAAAAATTGCAGGAGTCACATTTAGAAGATAAAGCCCAAATCTTCCATAATGAGATTTAAAAGCGCCTCAAGAATCAGTTAGTAGTAATGTAGCTATAAGACTGGATTATGCAAAGAACTTGGTAAGTCTTTTGTACAAAACCACGACTACGAAAGCCAAATGAATCACTGTTGATGTGTTCAAGTCGCACTGTTAGTCAAATCATGATTCTACCAAAGATTTATCATATGGAATAAGGGAGAGGGGAGCACATTAAATAGTAATGAATGTAAATGTCCTTCTGTGGAATAAAACAAAAGTTTGGAAAGTGTGATACCAACTTAAGTATTGTACTCGTTGACGAAAACCCTCATTAAACGGCGTCATTTCAACTAACAAATGTATCTCAAGTCCTTTATTTTGTTTTCATAAGAAACCTATATTCCTCAACCACTCAATGTACATGTCATGAATTAAAAGAAGACATTCACAAGAGGGCATGCCTCAAAGGGGTAATATAGAATCTTGTTGTAGAATACACTTAGCTTTACGACAAAACCTTTTTTCCTCCATAAACCGGAAAATAAACAGAATTGATACGCTTTAGAGGAAATCTGTATTTATGAGTATCTGCCTTATCCTCATTGCATTTGAGGAAAAAATTACGATATAGTACGATATTTTTTGTAACGGAAATACTCAGCCATTTTTCAACTGCCATACAATAATTGCAGAGTTAGTATAAATTTTACATGAATTTTAGTAATATTGTAACTCTTTGGACAATTCTAAGAACTTGCCCTAGACAGCTCCATATGTCCTAGTCTAAGATTCTCTCTAAAGAAATATTTATCTAAAGAATATATATTATTATATTTATATAATCACAACTTATCCATAAATTATATCAATCGCCAATCATGGAACAATCATGGACTGGCTCCTATATTTCTTGAATTCAAAAGAATATGTTTAGTTTTTATGCTGTAATTTGAAAAATCAGATCCACCAAAATTTACAAACTATCGGGAAATTTGAAAGATACATATGTTATACGTATCTGATTGTTCGAACAGAGTCGGCCTTAGGAATATTCACAAATTTTGCTATGACGTTTTCATATGTGGTTACTTCACTAGGTTTGGTTGTTTGGTACTTTTGGTAGTAAGTTTTCATGGACCATATAGCGCCAAACGTATTGCTTTATTGTTAGTATAATTTTATTCTTCAATGCTACAACGCCATGAATCGGTGAACTATAAATAAAATGGAAATTCAATTTGGCTTAAGCTCTTTTGGCCCTCTCATTAAAAATGCGGCAAACAATTATTCTGCATTGCTACCCATAATATTTTGCATAGTTTAAATTAGCATTATGTTTTTAACTTTATTGTTTTGATTATATGGATATTTTACATATTTTTTTTCAATTAATTCAGAAGTATTTGTAGCTTTGTAATTTTCATAACTGTTTTTAAATTTAGTTTTAGTGGTTATAATTTGTAATTTTTTTTATGATTTCTATCATTAAAAAAGATACATATTACGTCATTATACATATATAGCCGCACCAAGCAACCGTACAAATATGTGAAAAATATACACCAATATAAGAATAAATGATGTTAGAACCGACAAAACATTTACAGAAATCCATTGAGAATCTATTCCGACTGGATTAAATTTGGGGTTAATCAGTTTCATGGACGATATAGTAAACCAGTGGATTTTTCTTGGAAATATAGTTGTTAGTTGATAAAGCCAATAAATTCTCCATAAAATTGGATAACAATAGAAACCAAAAATCAGATAATAGAGTGAATAAGAGTTAAATAAATAATAAAATAAGAAATGAAGAAAATAAAGTACAACACACTTTCAGCTCTTGTGCAGGAAGATAACAGTGAAAATTTATATTTATTTACAATGGATTAGAGCAAAGTTCAAATATTCAATAAATGGCAATAATTAAAATATTTTCCTTTTACAAATGGTATAAAATAATTAATAATAAAATAGAATAAACACAATTTAAGGATTTATTTTCTTTTAGCGACCTCTTTTTACGTTGCCTCTTATCAGGGTTTCAGCTTTAATCTTATATTTTCCCTAATATAATAATAACAGGGAAGCACAAGAATATAAATTGTGTTTTACTATTTCTTCTTCATTTTATGCATATTATTAGTTTATTTCTTAATAGTGCATAGTGTATTATAAAGGAACCGCTTGCTATTGCATTTACTCAAAATCAGATTTATTTGATTAAAATTAATTTTCAGGAAAAATACATATTTTGAGCTATTGTTATGATATTAATATAATATGCATATTTTCATCTTTTTCTTTTTGTATAAAATAAATCCATAATACTTATATACTCCACACATATTTCAAATATCTTACACCTATAATGTTGCAAATAGATTGTTCCAGTACAAATTACAACGTTTATTTACCAATCTGGACCTACAACATTTCCTACATAAAATTCATATATGCTTACTCCTACTGCCTACAAACAATGGATTGTGTAACTATCTATATAATATTCAGTCTTTTCTCCTAGAGTAGTAGACTTAGGTATAATATAGAAAATTACAGAAAGTCAGTCAGAGCAGGAAAATAGGCAATAATAGAAGACTGCGATCAGACAATTGATTACTATATTTCTGGCATATTTTATCGTACAATGACATATTGGAATATGAGAGCGTGCCTTCTTACTGAGTTAGCTTTTGTAGCTTCATAGTCTCATACGATGTCTAGACCATAAAATGGAATCAGTAAATTTCCCAGATATGGAATCAATGTAGATTTTACGGAAATTCATTCATTTGTATACCAATATTTTTATCCATTTTTAATTTTCGAAAACAATATTACTTATTAGAACAATTATAATTTATGCCATACTTTTATGTTGTCTATATAAATGATACTTAATCTGCTGCACTTACATCTAAACATTGCACAAATAAATTAGAATTAAGAACATCTTGACTTTGATTCAATTTCCTACAGAGCAATACATGTAGAGCTACCTTTCATTTAAATTTATTCACAAAATGAGTATATCTCACTCTCACTTGAAGATTCTTAGATCACAAGAATAGATCCACAAGGATTTATTTGTATCAAACAATAACTTTGCAATAATTTAGCAATAATGTTATAAACTATTCTTTGCAATAATTTAACAATGTGTTATAAAGCAATAGCTTACTAATAATGTTACATTATACTTATTTACTTTGTAAATAGAAATAATAATTTGATGATTTTAAATGGGATCTTAGATTTTGATTTCAGGAGGTGGAATGTGTATTTGGCAATGTGGAATCCTGTACAGAAAAACTTTCAGCATAAAATAGCTGAAAATCTGAATTATTGTTAGAGTACCAAACTTTGAGAAGATATTAGAGATTTTTAGTCATGTCCAGAGTCTTTTGCTAGCATTGGAACCTTTTAATTTATCAGATTAGCATATTTATGGACTTCCCTGTTCTTCTCGGGCAAAAGACATCCTTTGGCCGTTTAGCCCTCTCTTTCTTTTCCTTTGCTATCATCAATATGTTTCATTTATCGAACACAGCTTCCAAATGCCAGCATGCTCAATTATCTAATATTCTCCTTCGGTAAAGATAAATTATATTCATTCAATAAAGGGCCAAGTTCATTCATCCAATTCCTACGACTACCTACATGAGTATAGAGAAAGGACTTTTCGCCCTTGACATTAAATAAGATGTCCTTTAGATTTCTTTCTCTCTCATACACATGTAATGAACTCATAAAACTAATTTAATTTCAGTTTCCCATTTAAAATCAAAAGTAAAGAGTTCATTCCTATTTCTAATCCAATTGCACACATTATCCTTTTAACACATCGATCAATAACTCGAGAGCAGGATGGCCTCGTAAATGAAACCAATGTGAGTCTTTCTAGAGTATAACCTTTGTAGAACGTGTCAAAATTTTAAGTCAGTCGGACCAGGAAAGGTTTTTGGGAAGTGAAGTGAAAAGGTTTTTCAAATTACAGGTGCCATGATTGCTTTCAGTCGAACAAACACAGCAACAGGTCGATGATTCAAACAAAAACTGTTTATCGCTATTTACTCGCAACAAAGATCTCTTGCAGAAAAATTGACGTTGGAACTTGATTGTATGCCTAAAGGTGATTAACAAAGGTATGTTGATGAATAAAAACTTGCAAAATGTTGTTTCATTTTAGACTCAGGAGTTATTGATCGATGTGTTATTTATTATATCACACGCTCATAAATCTATTGAATCAACTTTGCTCATAGTCATAAAATTATCCAGAAATAATCCCTACTGGAATGATGGACGTCATGTTAATCCCTAAGAATCGCTATCTTGTACCATGCCAAGATCATGGGTACCATGTGAGTATCACATGATTTAGAAATATCCATAGAAAATCACTATTATAAATTAACCTGCACGATAAGAAATACTCTCTTCTGTTGTTCTCGAGAAGGTGGAACTGCATCTCTTGTCTTCTCCGATTAAATTATGTATACTTATAACATCTCTCTCTCTCTCTCTCTCTCTCATCGAAATGAATAAACCAGCGGAATAATATTTGTAGTATTATTAGTTTAGTTTTTATTAACGTCGTACTAGAAGCAACACTAGGGCTATTAGCGACGGACCTCGTAATTTTGAACCACGGCCAAATGACGAGGACGACACCTGAGCTGGCACTCCCCCCCCCTCTCCTAACATCCACACCACGCCAACGGGAAGATTTGGGGCCCCGAACAGATTTAACGTGCATCAGCCCCAGTTACACGGCGGGTCTTTGGCGGCCAAGGATCAAACCCGCGACTGAACGAAAACCGCCAGCCGCTAGTCCACGACTTTGATCACTAGGCTACCGCGGCCCCCTTTGTAGTATTATATCCTGTATGGAAAAAAAGTTTCAACTTAAAATAACTGAAAAAATATCTGAAAATCGTTGTTAAGAAGCACCAAATTTTGTGAAAAATAATAGTATTTTTACTTATGATCAGAGTCTTTTGCTGCTAAATCAAAATTTCGTTGTTGTACCTTTGTCTTCAATTTGCGTCAATATGCCAAAATCAATGAGACCTGGATTCATCACTATGTACCAGAAACCAAGAAACAATCAAATCAACGGCTGCTTCCGACGAATATATATACATTATGAATTTAAAAATTCAAAAAGACTTTAAAGATTAGTGACAAAGTAAAAAAGGCGAATTTCAAATTCTTAATTGTTTATTCATTTCGATGACAGAGAGATGTTATAAGTATATATAATTTAAACGGAAAAGACAAGAGATGCAGTTCCACCTTCTCGAGAACAACAGAAGAGAGTATTTCTTATCGTGCAGGTTAATTTATAATGGTGATTTTCTAGGGATACTTCTAA
>BMAW01104964.1:0-21894 GCA_019974015.1 Nephila pilipes
GGTGCGGTCATGGACCATTTGTTATTCTGCATGGGAGAATCAAATCCAATCACTATCTAAGCATTCTAGGGGATCATGTCTATCCTTTTGTCCAGACTGTATTCCCTGAAGAGCGACCGCTTTTTTAAAACGACAACGCCCCTAACCACACTACTAGGCGTGTTCAAGCATGGTTCGAAGAACATGACGATGAAGTTGAACATTTTACCAGGACCCCTCAGTCTCCGGTCT
This sequence comes from Nephila pilipes, assembly GCA_019974015.1. NCBI lineage: Eukaryota > Metazoa > Arthropoda > Arachnida > Araneae > Nephilidae > Nephila > Nephila pilipes. The sequence continues at coordinate 232 of BMAW01104964.1, forward strand.
TAAATATTATTCAACATTTATGGAAATATTTGGAGTCCAAACTTCGTTCCCAATTTCCACCTCCACCCAGCCTTTCGGAATTAAAGACCGTTCTGCAGGAGGAATGGCTTAATATTCCTTTAAATCTTGTCCGTGACCTTTATGCATCTATCCCACGTCGCATTAAATCTGTGCTTCAGTCAAATGCTGGTCCAACCCCCTATTAATAAAGATTTTCCATTATATCACAGGTGTTCGTTTTATTTTGTCCTCCATCTGTAGTTACAAGTATGCAGAATATAGGTAAAAAATGTAATGACATTTACAGCACTCTTCTCATTAAAAAAATGTCCTTATTTATAAAATACCTCTCGTAAGTTCAGCAAATTACAGATTCGTATTGGGTTGTGTATTCCTTCAAAATATACTAGCAACATGTTATTTTATTCGAAATGACTCTTTGCTTGCCTTCTAGAGGGTGTTGATGGTCGTCGCTACGACAAATGTTCGACACCAGATGGCCGCGACGGTATCTGCGTTGCCAAGCTGTACTGCCGCGAAGCTCTCAGCCAATCTCTAGTACCATGTGAAGGAGGCGATAGTTACTGTTGCCCTATTCCAACAGTCCAGCGCTCTGCCGAAACGTCACCTAGAAACGAGTCTCCTTACGACAAAAATCAACCACGAACACAATATGACGATGGAGGTTCAAGAAATCCCACCAACTCACACGACAGGCCTGTTGAATCTTCAAGACCCCGGGAGAATGGGAGGAATCCATCAAGACCAACTTACGATGACGGGCAGGAAAGAAAACCTGTTAGCCCTCATGACAGACCTGTAGATCTAAATCCAAACCCACCTAGATCCAAAGAGAATCGAGGATCGGTTGGAAGGCCCATGAACGATGAACGGATTGAAAAGCCAAAAAGGGTTCTGTTTGAGAATGACCCAAGAGTTTATGAAGATCGTTCAGAGAAGCCGCTCGTTCGCGACAAGCCATCGGGACACATTCCAGAAGAACCTAGAAGGAAGCCACTGTATGAGTCTAATCAAGGAAGAGAAATTCCATCTTCGAGTAGGCCTAGGTAAAATATTTGCTAATGTAATCATCACATAGGTTTTTTTAAACTTTCGAAGCATAAGATTATAAATACTATATATTTATGTTAAGAAACTTAAAAAAATATGCTGCGTAAATTAAATGAAATGGGACAGATTTATTTACCTGAACTTTTCTTAAAAATGATATATAATCAATGGCTTTGTAAATTTATATGAACAATACATATATTTGGTTCAATTTTGAAATTTTAGTGTAAAACATGTATATTGAAACATATTAACTCATATTTCTAGAAGTATATTGAAACATATTAACTCATATTTCTAGAAGTATATTGAAACATATTAACTCATATTTCCAGAAGTATATTGAAACATATTAACTCATATTCCTGGAAGTATTTAATGAAACTAATAAGAAGCTATGAGACTTTTACAGTTAATATATTTTAAGGAGATTCAAAGTGGATCGGTTTGAAAATTAAAAATGTTTATCTCATACTTGCATATAAATAATAAAAGGTTCATGTTTTACATTTTTCTGATAAAATGGTGTAATAAACTAATTATTTTTCATTTTAAATAACTATTATTTCTTAACACGTTGTTTAAAAAGTTTCGAAAATATTTAGATAATTTTTTTAAAAGCGTTATTAATAAAAATGTGTGATGGTATCCTATTACCCATCCCGACTATTGCTTTAAGGAGTAATCACAAGATCTAAGTTTCAATTTAAGCTCACGCATAGATCAATTAGTTAAAATAATCAGTTATAAACAAAATATCTTTATTAAATTCCTCAAATAACTGTGATGCTCTCCACATTTAACTTCCTTTCCGTGAGATCTAACAAGTTCCATGCTAGTTATATCAAAGAATACGCTTACCGGAACAAGATGCGACTACTTCCTGCCAATACTCCAACAGCGTTGAGCCCCAATCTCACCAAAACTACTATAAGCCCCAGAATACTTCCGCGCACATGACACTAATACTCTTCTAATCACAGTAACTTTAATTCATTTCAATTCAATTCTCTATCATTAGTATACGACTTTATTATGCCTATTCACTCCACTTTTTAAGTTTACCTAATTTGATTCCCGTTCCATTTGATTGAAAAGAAACAGGGATTTCAAATATAAAATCAGAAAGAAGCCCCAGATGTTTGTTGACTGGAAAAATTCGTGAACAGCCCCTGTTAAAAGAAAAACAATTGCATTTCACCAAAAATTTTCCGGTTCTTCTTCATCCACATATCTAAAATTAAAGATTTAATCTGATAATAGAATGCAATTGAGCTATTTTCTATATATTATGAGACATGATTAATTCGTAATGCCTTTCCATGGTCACAATTTCTTTATTTGTTAACCTCCACAAATTTTGTTGTATCTAAAAGCTACATATATACACACTATTCACTTTTTGGCATAGTTTGCATCTGTTTCTACGCGCGACTAGTCAATCAAGTTTTTTTTAAATTTGTTATTAAAGTTTTAAGCTTCAATTTTATGCATTGATATATTTCTTAAAACTTCTTTCTTAATTATTCTTCTCGTATAATAATTCAGTAATATTCCAATATTTATTTAAAAAATTATATTTTTTGAGACTATAATCTCTATCTAAAAATATTAAGTGCTTAATTTCACATGAATATTACTTACGAAAAGCAACTAATCAACAAAATTTTAAATAAGTACTAAATTGATTTAAGGCAATAATTATTTCTTATTTTAATATAGAATAAAGGAAAACTGAAACTCTTGGAAAAGTTCATAAAGAATTCAATAGTTTAAAAGTAACTTGTCACATTAAATAAAAGGCAACACATATTTTTATAGTTTTAACTTTTCTGAATAACCATCAGTTGATTTAGTTATCATTCAGAGAAAAAGGAAATGTAATAAGTATTTGTTTTTCAAAATTTTCGCATGTTTTTGTAAAAAAAAGAAAGGTGAAAAAAATTTATTTATAGTTGAATACATATTATTGTACTGTCTGTCCAAAATTTACCGAGATACGTATGCCTTTATTTATTCATATCTTTTAAAGTGAGTTTAAATGTAAACCTCATTTTCTGGGACAATTCAAACAAGACAAGTATCGAACTGGACAAGTTAATAATGTTCATTGAAAACATGGATTGCCATAAAATGAACAATACGTTACTTTGAAGAACGTTGGAACAATTTAGAGGGAAAGGTATAGTCGAGCGGAAAGGATCATGTCGTCTGAGAAAAGATAAAATGTTATTGTTAGCCACAAACCTACACACTAACGGCAGTCTCTCAGAATAAATAATTGGCGTCCACATCTGCAAGCTCGTTAGTGGTTCCCCCTTACAGTCGGACAAAGTCCTCATTAGATAGCTGGACTCGTGAGAAAGGTCAAGCAATATTTCTGTTTCTCATGTACTATGATCTTTTAGAGTCCGATTCTCCTAGAAATCAAGAACACCCCCGCATCAGATGTCCAGTTTTGTAGATATCAATTTCAGCCCCAGTTTGGGTGCTCAGAACCAATAGCTAGTTATTACATTCAACTATCCAATCAAAACAAAAGTCTAATGGTTTTGAAAGAGGTGTGGCCATTTCCATTCCACTCTAAATTTCCGAAGAGAAGGGACAATTAGAGCTCTACAAAACGTTCAACTAGAACGTCTTGTTCGAGGGCATTGCAATTCTTTTTTAGCTCACAGTGTGCACCCCAAATGGGTAGCAAATGTAAGTGCGACAAGAACTTTATTTTGTAAATTTCAGCTTTAGAATTTTAAATTAATAATAATATTATTGTGTAAATAGTACTCTCTAGATATCGAATCATTTTATGCAATCTGAACAAATCAACTAGTCAAAAATATAATACAAATGCTTACGAATACCTATAAACATTCACTTCTTTGAAGATTCAAGAAGTGGATCGATGGGTACAAACCTTTGTTCATCTCGAAATATATCCATAAAAACCTTTATACTGTTTAATCAGTTTTCGAATGTCATATTTTCAGTAATTTTCATTTGAAATTAAAAATTTTTCTTAAAATCGAGCATAACCGGTCTTCTGAATAGCATTTGCAAAAACAATGTTTTTTACACTTTTTGCAAAATCGAATTTTGAAATGAAGTGTTCTGAAAACATTTTAATTCGAAAATTAACGATTGGTTAAAACTGGTGATTTGTAGTTGCTTGCCTTCACTCTTATCACTAAGAGATTGAGCCGGCCATTCTAACAAAGTAAACCAGCCGAAATGAACTGAAGTCATTTTGCTACCGCTATATAATGTAGCATTGGAAAACATGAAATCAGGAGGATCGCTTAGGAACTAACCCTCTTTCCATTTCAAACTTTTCATCTACTTCATTATTTGGTTAGCTGTGTCAGGTCATCAGCTTATGTTTTCCTTCATTTAAACTTCTTTTAAATGTTTTAATAAATTATTATTCTTGTTAAAATGTGTACTGGCCAATCTTAGTTGGGTGTCACCCACAAAGTTCTCCAATAATGCGTTTTCTCGCGTAGATTTTTAGCATTAACATATGCTCATAAAATTTGAATTTACATGTTGTAATCCTTGCGTGGTACATCTTTCTTCAGCCTTTACTGATCTTAACTAAAAGAGTTTTAAACAATACTTTGAAGAAATCAAGATTTCAGTTATAATGATAATCAATCTATTATTTTCAGAATTATGAATTTTTTAAGGTTTATTCTCAATCTTTGCTTTTTCTATGGTTAAATTGTCAACGCGTCTGAACTAATGTTTCGATACTAATTTAATCTCTCTTTTTCTAACCTTGAGGGTTCCAGTCCTATACTGCAAGTCGAACAATAAGGAAACTCCTTAAATTAAATACGGCTGGTCCAGACGTCTTCCTTTCATCACTTCAGTTCACTGTCCCAATTTCCAACTAACTTCCACCCTCATTCAATTATTATCTACTTATTAATGTAATTTGTCTAACCTATTCCTTCGTAATTTTATTCACTTCATAATTTTGCTTCAATCCTCATAAGTCATGTTTCGTTTTATTGGAAGGAATTTTGAATTCAAACACAATCGGAAAGAAACCGAAAGAGTTAGTGGAATGGAAAATCGCGATAGAGCCCCAATGTTGAAACGTTATTTCTTTGATTGCTACTACATATGGAAAGGATTTCTAATGGAACAGAACAAGCTAAAATGTCTTATCTTGGTAATGCTTGGATCCAGTTTTAAGTATAACAATGCTCATATGCGCGCGCACACACACACACACACACACACACACACACACATATATATATATATATAATTTGATATTTATTTGTAATTAAACTCCAATACCTTAATCAAAAGCAGGTTAGGAAGTAATCTCAATAATTCAAGAAATGAAACAATATGTAAGAAATTATTATTGCGTCATAGAGTAAAAATATATAGACAAATCGTAGAAATAAACAGATAAAACATTGCAAAGAAAAAAAAACGAATAAAAATAAATATTAATATTTAACTATAAAAATTGAAACTTTGTATACAAAAGAAAATTCCAAAAGAAAGTAAATTAAATGAAAAAATAAATTGACAACTACCAAAATTATAAAAGTGAGATGTACATATTAAAAAACTGTAAAAAGAACAAAAATTTGGAGAAAAACAAAATAGTATAGTGAATTATATTTAATATCTTAACGGACTTCAGACTCGTACCCTGGGTTATTCTAAAATTATTGGTCAAACTATCCCCATCAATAAAAAAAATATTATTAAAAATAAAATTAAAGTTATTTTTGAACAGAGATCAGAAACAAAATCAAATTCATTTCACAGTATTTGCGGAAAAAGACAAAAAACCCAAAGAAATCCAAAAATCAATAACTAATGTATTAAATATAACCAAAAATATACTTATACAAGTTGATATTCGCGTGTATGTGCAAAAAGTTATATATTATCACATTAAAACATAATTTTTTCTTGATCAAACTTTAATTGATATAAGTATTGCATCCTGTTCATATAACGACACTAAATGCAAAAATTTACTTAGGCCAAAAATCGAAGAATATGATGATGAAGCAAGGCGTCGTCCTGAACCTGCGGCACCGAACCATTATCCCTCAGTCGAGGAAATAGAACCTCCCAAGAACCCCAGGCCTTACGGCGAACCGAATCATAGCTCCAAACCTCCTAATGCATTGCCGAGGCCCCAAGATCGTCCGGCTGCTCAACCCCAAGTTCCATGTGAGTTTTTGAGCCATTTCGTATTTTTATTATTAATGTTTATATTGATCAAAATTATGCTATTTTATTTATTTTCTTATGTTTAATTAAGTATCCTGCTTGTCAGCCATTATGAATTTGTGAATACAACGATATTCCTATAGGACTTCTACATATCTTTTTGAGTCTCAACTAACGATTTTTTTTGATTGATTTAAAAACTATGTCTTGACGATTAAATAACAAGGAAGGTTTCATTTGCTATCGCCAACATAATTTAATTTTTTTTTACAGTAAAACATATTAATAACACATAATACTCATTACCCAATCACAAAAATAATTATAAACATACTTTCAAAAATCAGAGAATAAAACTAATTCCGAAAAGTTAATTTTTTTTTTTCACTTAACTCTTCCCACTGTAAGTGAAGGTGGAATTTAAGGGCGCAAGAGCAAGATGTGCCCATGCTGCACAAAACGAGATATAATGGCAATCTAGACATTTCAAAAAAGAGAGGAAAAAAAGTTAAAATGGTTGGCAAGAAGAAAGGTCGAAAATAAAGAAAGATTGCTGCGCATCCCAGGGGCGCGTCACCCTTGTTTACCAAAAACATTAAACTCCACGGGTAGGAAAACTAGGGTTCCTCGGGTGCATGATGCACATACTTACCTGAAGAAGAAAAACGTCTGAGGGCTTCTTTCTTCCTAATGCACGTGTTTGTAAAAAAAACACAAATAAAGATTATCAAAAATCCACAAAATTACCATTGTGTCCATGAATTCAACGTTGAGAATAGACGAGAATTTTAATAATAGTAATGTAAATTTTATAGTAATCTGAGACACAATCGACTAGGAAATTGAACTTATTTCATACCTAGTTGAAATATTCTTCATTTTTTTTTTTTTTTTGAATTAAAAGCAATGAAAGTCAAATTTTAACATTGAGATATCTGTATACTTCTGCATCTGTTTAAGCAAAGGTAAAGCATACAATTTACGTTTAGAAGTCGTTTTCTTAACTTTGGGTTAATCTTGCTGCAAGTTTAACTGTATGTATAAATTTTTATTCATTCCACCGAACACAATTATAATTCTAAAAATTAGTTTTAATAAAATCTAAAATTTTAAAATTTTATAGTTCAAATTTTCCTTAGTTTTTATACAAATATTGTGTTAAACATAAAATTTGTAATTGTTTATAAAAAGGGGGGGGGAATTTGTTCACATCGAATAAGAAATATCCCCATTTTATAATAAGCAAAAATCAACGCTATAATTAAAATAGATTTTGAGGAAAGTGAATCAAAATCCTAATAAACCACATTTTGAGAGAAACACAAGTATATATAAAGATATTTTTCTCTAAGGAGCGGCCTGTTTGTGTGTGCTTACGATTTTAAAATTCAATTTGCAAACTATCTGTTTATCAAATTTTTATAATTATACATCTACGGAATCAGGAAAGCATCTTAAATTTTATAATATCAAAATCAAAAAAAAAAAAAAAAAAAAAAAAAAAAAGAGCAAAATTTGACGGAATTTAGTGTTTTACGTTAAATGGTGTATTAAACTCAGAGTTAAAATAGCTTCACCTTTAAGATTCAATTACAAATAAATCTAAATCTCTTATCTATTGAACCTTTATACGACTTTTTAATTATAGATACAAGTAATGTGACAATTGCAGCTCATTACAGTTGAAGAGCAAATTTCAAGCAAAAAAAAAAAAAAAAAATGGAAGCATGTTTTGTTGTACATAAGATTTTAAATCATATCCAGTTCTTTTTTTAATGTGTTCTTTTGTCATCGTTTTTTAATTTCTACGATCTGTTCGTGCTATTGGTCGGCGGTTTTCGTTCAGTAGCGGTTCGATCCTTGGCCGCTAAAGACCCGCCGAGTAGCCGGGGCTGATACACGTTAAATCTGTCGAGACCCAAAATCCTTTCGATGGCTTGATGTGGAAGTTAGGAGAGGAGGGTGCCAGCTCAGGTGTCGTCCTCGTCACTTGACCGAGGTTCAAAATTATGAATATTGTAGCCCTCGTCTTGCTTCTAGTGCGACGTTAATAAAAACTAAAACTGTTCGTACTGTTATATTTGGTCAAAATATATCAAATATATTTAATTCGTTATACTAATTTATTGAAGTTGCAAATTATTTATTTCTTTGTAATTCTTTTAATCTTCCAATTATTGTATTATATAAATTAGACATAAAATTTAAAATAATTGCAATTTTTTTTAAAGTAAGACGTCGTAGACAAGTCTGGGGCATTTAAGTCCTAGCATTATTTATGTAGATCTTGAAAATCAACAGGTCAACAATGCTCCTAAAAACTGGAAGAAATTTTTCTTTAACAATTTCTTACCTATCTTTCTAAAAATCTGTTGGAAAGTGTTTGTTTCGGTCACTTATTTTTATCCTTTAAAGAATCGTCATCACAAAATTTGATATCAATCTTGATATTTTCATCACATTTAGTAAACTGTTGAAATGATGGTCATCTTGTCATACAAAAGGTTGATCAAGACTATCTGATGGAACGAGTACAGCTATTGATTGGTTGGTTTTTATTGACGTCGCACTTGAAGCAGCACGAGGGCTACTGGCGACGGTCCTCTATTTTTTGAATCTCGTTCAAGTGACTACACCTGACGGCGAGTCTTTAGTGGATTCAGGGCTGGAACCCATGACTCGACGAAAACCGACGGTCACGAGATCACGGCCATGACCACTAGGCTACCGCGGCCACATGGTATAGCTGTTAATTAACCTTCCATGTAACACATCGATCAATAACTCCCGAGACTAACCCAGAGATGGCGCTCGTAGTAAACCAGTAACCAGGTCTTTCTAGAGTACTAACCTTTGCTTGAAACGTGTCAAAATTTTAAGTCGATCGGACCAGGAAAAAGGTTTTTTGAAGTGAAGTGAAAAAGGTTTTTTCCAAGTGGGTGCCGCGATTGCTTTCGATGGAACAAAAACAGCAACGAGTCGATGATTCAGAAAGCTGTTTATCGCTATTTACTCGCAACAAAAAAGATTTCTTGCGAAAAAAAATAAAAAAAAGATTTGGAAAAGCGTTGGAACGATTGTATCACCCTAAAAGGTGATTAACAAAAGGTGTTATGTTGATGAATAAAAAAAAATTTTGCAAAAAAAATGTTGTTTTCTATGTTAGACTCGGGAGTTATTGACCGATGCGTTAGTTGGCTATTTCGAAGTTTTGAATTTCTGAATAACTGGAAAATATTTCTTAAAAGCGATTTTCCTCTTAAAATAGTTCATGAAAAAAAGCTATTTCCTGATTAATTTCGAAAGCTTATTTCCTGAATAGTTTGTTCTATTTTAATTTCAGCTTGCGGAGTGAAACCTTACGAATTGTTTATTGCTGGAGGCGAAGCCTCAGAGGCACATGAATGGCCTTGGATGGTGAGTGTATAATTATTATTATTAGATTGGAAATACATTATTTATGAATGGTAATTTGTGAATTATCTATATATTCATGAATTGTTATTACCTCGAAGAACAAATAGAGGATACAATAAATTGGCGGCTTTCGAGTTTTCAAATTTTGAATTATCTTATTGCTAAATGTATTGAAACAATTGCTCCTGTTAATCATGAAATTATTTTTACTTATTATATTATTTAGTTAAGCATAGGGAGCCATCGATCTCTAGCTTATTTATAAATTCCTAGTCTTTCAAGCTCAACCTTCCTAGATCAAATATTTCTTGTATAAACTGTGCTCTAGAGTCTGTTTTAAATAAGAATTCATTTCATGGCATAAACAATTGTATAAAAGCTTTTTGTATATATATGTATATAGAATTTCGGTACTTGTCTGTTATAGCGGTGCCCGTCAAATTATGATTACGCCAAGTTGTCGCCAAACTCGTGAAGCCAATCTTTTGATACAACTTATTAAGCGATATTTCTTTGTCGCTTGACGATTAATCATCGGGCGCCGCTATAATAGACAAGTACCAGAACTTCTTTGGGGGTAAAAATATATTTTTTCCCTCACACCTATAAAATTAATCATATTACTTCAATAACAAAAATGATCGCATATTAATTCTACCCAAAACTGGTAATGAAAATATTGCATCTAAAAGAAAAGCTTTGTAATAAAAGTATTGATTATTTGTTATTGCAGACTGCTATATTTCGAAGACATCAAAGTTCAAGGCCTAAGGTTTTCCTTTGCGGTGGATCCCTTATAAACAGGAAATACGTAATAACGGCAGCCCATTGTTTCACCTATAACTACGTAATCCTGTAAGTTGATTCCTTCCTTATTATTTTGTTTAACTTTAGTTTCAAAATTCTCCGAAAATCTAAACACTGGATGGAAGTTATTAAACGTAATGAGGGACAACAATCTAATGAATCACATGTATCTCATATTAATAGCGCTAATTTCTTCTTCACGTTTAAAGAAATTCAGTGAAAGGAATTTTAGAAATAATTCAACTCGCTTTTGGTAAGAGATAAAAAGGAGAGAGACTAAGAGCAGAATAAGGTTAGAATGCAATAAATTAGTAAAAAAAAAACAAGTTTAACCGGCCGCTGTGTCGAATCGGTTCGTGACTTGAATTGAAGCAGTTGACAAAATGAGCATAACTCTTTAACTGTACATGTTTTCCGTTTATGACCATAAATTGCTTCAATTTTATTGCATATAATTCTAAGACATTTCATTCAGTTCGAAGTTTTCTTTCTTACTTTTAATGACGATATGATAGTATTTTAAGTGTAATTTTTCTCTCTCCCCTTTTTTTAAGTATTAAGTATCCGAATAAAATTTTCTTTCATTGGCTTTGTGAAATAAAACAAAAAATGCCCCGCAAAATGTAAAAACTTCACACGGTTCTAAAAAGATGAATGAATTTAAAATTTAACAAAAGTATTTTAGCACAAATATGCCTTTATTCAAGCTCGTTTGACTCAACACATTTGCATTCGGGCTATGTATAATGATAACTTGACAGAGATATTTCCAAATCTAGAAAAATTTTGCTTAAAGCTGTCTAGGTCTTTATTCAAAGAATCTGATCTAAATTTAGATCTCGTATTCAGACAGAAAAAAGCTTGAATTTTCGTATAAATTTGATTCGTCGTTTCAAATACATTCTCCAATACAATGCATCTTTAAAATTCAGAAACATTCTATAAATTCTCAACTTCACCCTTTGATGTGTAGTAGAAAAGCTCATTTAACACAACAGAATAGTAAGCAAAATATAGAAGACATTTTATGCATGAAAAAAGGACCAATTCAATTTGAAATGCGTTGTGTAATGGAATTGGTTGCCCTATATATAAGACAATGAAGTCAGAATATTTCATTAATGTAAAAAGCTGTTTTTAATCCGAAAAAAAAAGTGCACAGTAAAATTCCATATTCCAAACTTTTAGTAAGATTACATAAATTCACAAACTTTCCCTTTAATATGTAAAGAGGAAAGCTCGTTTAGTATATTAAAGAAAAGGAGACGAAGCGCGGAACACAATGATGCATGAAAAATGGAACAATTGGATTAGAAGTTAGTTGATTAATAAAATAGGTTGCTCTCTAAAGAACAGTGAAGTCAGAATATTATACAGGGGGACCATACTGAAACTGAGAGTGTTCCATACAGCAATCAAATAGCAAGAATTGCTTCAAATGTAGTAGGAAGAGTAAACAAGACGGAGGATGAAGGATTCCGCGAAAAAAAATAGTTCCATAAGTCACCACTAAGGGAATAAGTGTCGTTGTATAATTGAGAAGAGTTTTAAAAATACAGAATCAATTCTGAAATAAAAGTACTTTTTATTTAGTACATTTAAATCAGGTACAATGTATACTACATATTGCATTCTGTGCACGGTATTCACAACAGCAGAAAGTAATATGTCAACACAATCCATGGTATATTATCCTTCCTCCCTTATATGTCAACACAATCCGTGATATATTATCCTTCCTCCCTTATATGTCAACACAATGCATGGTGTATAATCATTCCTCCCTTATATGTCAACACAATCCGTGATATATTATCCTTCCTCCCTTATATGTCAACACAATCCATGATATATTATCCTTCCTCCCTTATATGTCAACACAATTCTTAGGACCCTCCAACACAATCCATGATATATTATCCTTCAACATAGCTGGTGGCAATATTTTCTTGTGCTCTGTCGGTAATCACTGTTATAACTTATTCGATTGTGACTTGTGGATTCGTCCTCTGGTAGACTGAAACTTCAAAGAACTTGTTTTGTCAAATTTCAAAGCCATTGCTTTTAAACAATTAACTGTCACAGAACTGTTATCTGTACGCCTTTTTTGTGCTTTCTGAAAGCGCGAAGAGTGGCTGACGCGTTGGACTGGTTGTAGCAAAATAATTTGACAGGTAACGCACGCGCGACTAAAGAAAGAGACATTACTGCACGTAACTATCGATCATATTGTTTCGAAAAGTAACACATTGCCTTTAAAATCCTAGAAGCTACCACTGTGCCAAAGAATATAACAAGAAATTCGAATAATGAACTTTTTTTTTTTTTTTTTTTTGCTGCTGCTTTCTTTGGGATTCAGTAAGGGAAAGTGCAGATAAAAAGCCTTTATCAGTATCTCTGTAAATTTTTCGCTTTTTTTAAATTTGTTGCCATTTTGAACTTGAATTAAATTATTTAATGCGCTAATTTTATTTCTGTATTTATTCTGCCTTTTTTAAATGTCTATTTTCAATTACACAGCACTACATATTCCCCTTAGAGGTGACTTTTGCAACTATTTCCCCCCGTTGGAACTATTTTTCTCCTGTTGGAACTATTCCCGTTTTGGATCTATTTTATTTTTTTCGTGGAATCCTTCGTCCCTCGTCTAATTTAATCTTCTACATTTGGCTTAATTCTCGCAATTAGATCGCGTTACAGAACTGTCAGTTTAATCATGACCACTTGGGATGTGTTGTATCTGTCAATGCACTTTTTTTATTTCGAAAAAAATTAGTCGCATTTAGGTCCTATTCTTCATCATTGCGCGAAGACTGTCTTAATACATAAAGTTTGTGTTCAAAGCATGCCACAATCTAAATATTTCTTTTTTTTTGGAATGTGCTTAAGGATTTTTTTTTTTAAAAAGTAACTTTTGTATGCAATATATTAATTTTTAAATCTAATACTTATGTTTCAATTCAAAACAATAGTCGTTTGTCAAGGCCGAGTCGAAAAGCTATGGGTTTCTGTTTGGTCTCGGAATATTAAATAAACAAAATTTATAAACAAAATTTTTCGTTTTAATTACTCAAATCAAAAATCATAAAAACTGCCCCACTTCTTCATTTAATACCGTTTGTAACAAATGTTTTACTAAAAATTAACAAAGATATATTATTACAGTATTTATTACATACATTAATAAATAATAAACATTTACATTTGTCAATGAAAAATACAGGTCAGAAGAGAAAATTAAATGGTCATGTCTGAATTTTTCTTTTTTTTTTTTTTTTTTTTTTTGAAATAATTGTCAAACAAATTTGAAAATACTGGAAAATTTCTATTTGGAAATTATTTCCGCTTTTTGAAGTACACATTTTTTGAAAAATGGTTTACTTTTCTGAATTCAGAAATAAATTTGCTATCAAATTCAAGGTAAAATACTATTTTAGTGGCCTCGTCAATGGAAAAAAAATCGTGCCAAATGGCATCAACAGCGTGTTTTGCAAATGTACTGAAATACATTAATGCATTGGAAAGGGTTGCTACTTCCAATGGAAAAGGAGTTGCAGATTTTGGAGTAGTTTCACATTACTTTTTTCGTTGCCAAGAGTAAAGGTTAATGTACGATCTAATCCCAGATGATAAGTTACTAACATTCACCTTAAATAATTTTCAAATTAATCATTGTGAATAAGATTTCTTTCAAAGAAACTGGTAGTCGAAACGAGAGTGAAAAAGAAAATGTTAATTGTGGCTCTTCTTCTTTTTTGTTAATTCATTTATTTATTTTTGAGCTGCTCGTTTTGAAGTAAACTACTACAAAGGTTGTTTTTCGTTAAAGCTCTATTACTTGCGGGTTTTTCTTTTCTTTCTTTTTTTTCTTTGAATCTAAGAGACACTGATTCATTTTTATGTTACAATAACTGCACTAATTCCTTCTTAATTTACCCAATCATTAATATTTTTACATAATTAAACAATTGATAAGTACAACTGCAATTTTTGTATTTATCTTTATTTCGCGTTTCTCTTATTCGTTTTTATTTTGGAATTAAGTTTTAAGAGTAATTCAGAAGAAAACTAATATATATATATATATATATATTAAAAATTAACTTTCAATTTTTACTGAATCTTAATGAAAAGGAAAGAAAATTTAAAAAAAATTATTTAAGGAAAATGTCCAATACGGAATCAAAGATATGGTTTAGTTTAGTTTTTATTAACATCGCACTAGAAGCAACGTGAGGGCTATATTGGCGACGGACCTCGTAATTTTGAACCACGGTCAAGTGACGAGGACGACACCTGAGCTGGCACCCCCTCTCCTAACATCCACACCATGCCAACGGGAGGACTTTGGGTCCCGAACAGATTTAACGTGCATCAGTCTCGGCTACATTGCGGGTCTTTGGCGACCAAGGATCGAATCCGGGTCTGAAAGAAAACCGCCGGCCGCTAGTCCACGACCTTGACTACTAGGCTACCGCGGCCCATCAAAGATATGGAAAAAGAAATAAGACAAAATGTGAACTAACTTGGGTCGAAAATAGTGGTACAGTTCTTAACAGATACATTTTTTTGAGTGGATACAAACATAAGCTTTATGTATTTAGCCCATATTAGCCTTTGAGTTTGACATATTTTGGCTAAATGATATAAGTGCTATTGTTCCTTTAATTTTGGTTCTTATCATATAATTTACAAAATGCAAAAAAATGTGAGTAAATTTTGTGAATTTGTTCAAAATAACTGGTCGTGTATCATCTATGAAAGTGAAACTTTTCAGTCCTCGTCTTCATTTGCAAAGCACCAACGCACGTTAGAACGGAGAAATTTTTTTTCACTCAATGACATACAGTTCAGACATGTTTCGTGTAATTCATGTACAAATGAACGTTATTAACGATTAAACAGAAAGAAAACGATGGCACAATGACGACGAATAAACATGTTTGTGAAAGAAAAATCGTTGGAATGCTCAAATCTGGACGATTACAAACCGAAGTGTCTTTGAATGTGCCTCATTGTATATCTCAAGACGACGGTAAAGATTTTTAAGTAAAAGAAATGTTAACCTACAACCATTTCAAGGTCGGATAAGAGTAGCAACCGCTCTCCAAGACCGGTATTTAGCAATAATTGCGCGACTCTAGTGAGACAATTGTGTCGAGAGAACCAGGTTCAGTGTTCATTACCGCAACATGAGTACGAGTTTCCAAACAAACTGTTCACAGAAAACACATCATGTGGATCCCTATGTCAGACGACCAGCAGTTTGAATTTCTCTCACTCCTACACATAAAGGAAATCGTTTAAACTAGAGTCTCAAAAATCAGCTGTGGAGTTAGAGACAATGAGCAAATGTGATTTCAGCGATGATTCTCGCTTTAGTTTGAGCACTGATTTTCATCAGCTAACGATACAGCAAGAACATGGAGCCCGTTCACAACCGGGAAACAACACGAAAGGCATCGTTTTCCGCCGAGTCATGATGTGGGCAGGCACCATCTAGACGAATAAATATACTTCCGTATCTATGAGACGGGGCTGTGAATGCTAAGAGATAGTTACAGAGATGAAACTCTTCAATTTTATGTTCCCTTATTTCGAGTTGCTTACCATTTCTTATTTATGAATGATCAAGCGCTTTGTCTCCGTACAAGCCTAATCGATGACTTCTTTGAAACCAAAAATACCCTAATCATGCTGTGGGCTGCACACCCACTGAATTTAAATCCTATCTAGCAGGTGAGGGATATGATCGAAAAGAAATTGTTGTCCTTCCTCACTCACAAGTTTCGTTTTAGACCTGAAACGCTTGGGTTGTTTGAAACTCTTTCAGCCCAGAACACATCCACAATATAAAATGAGTGTGGGAAATCGTAGAGCAGGGTGCCTAGCTGTCAGAGGTGACTACACACCTTATTAAACTGCAGTTTCAGCTTTTATTTATTTCATTTGTTTTTCACTAATGTCTGAACTCCTCTTATGTCCTGTTTTCTTTCAAACAGTTTCTTTGACATATATATATATATATATATATATATATATGGCCGGCCGGGCGAAGAAAAAAAGAAGTCGTTACATTTTAGCGGTTTAACCGCAGTACCTGCTGCAATGGCAAGACGATAAAAAGAAAGTGCTCTATTTTTAAAAAATTTTTGGAACGTTAAAATAGACATGGAGTCTAATAGGGATTATTTTGGCAGATTTATGACCGTGGGAACGCGAATTCAACCAGTTTTATTTAATTATCCTTATATTTATTATTAGTTAATAAATATAAGGATAATTTGGAATGGGACCAGGAAATAAGAATGAACACTTTACTTTTGAATTGTGGGGGGAATGGGATAGAATAGAAAATTAAATTATTATTCAGAGAAATTAATACATTAAAGTTAAATCATCGCATAGATATATTTATAAAGTTGGATGTTGACATTTTCAAAGTATGTCCTGTGAGGATTCAATGCCATTAAATAAAAATCAAGCGACCGCAAACAGTTTGCATAAAAATAAATTCTTTGAGAAAGAGAAAATTATTAAATAGGAGGAAAAAGGACGTAATAAAAAAGAATTAATTTTTATTTTCCTCCATTATTACACGCGATCCTCCGTTTTAAACCTTAAGGAAGTATAAGAAGGGCTTCTCTTTTTGACACACAATTCTGTAATTATGTGCATCTTGTTCGATTGCATGCTACAACTAACGATTATTCAGGTTTTACCGTTAAATATAATCCTTTAATTGTAATATTTGAAATTTGATTGAGTATGAATAATAGCATATTCATGCAGCACACTGAGCTTAAATTATAGATTAAGGTTTTTATAACTAGTTATTTCCTTTTATTTCTCTACTTATAACTTTTTTGCTACTCAATAAATGTGTTAAATTTTCTATTGTTTTTCGTGTTCATTCTAATTTCATTATACCTTTGACAATGGGTCCAAATTAGAAACACTGACATACATAAGTACTGGAATTTCAATACACGTAGTCTAGTCATAAAATGTAATTTAGATATTTCAAGAAAAAGTATGTGTAAATAAATTTGCATTTGAAAATAATTTTATATAATAATAACCGCAGGAAAGAGCATGAATAGGTGAAATAATGTAAAAAACGCCAGAAGAAAATAAAGTAAATGATGCCTTGGTACTCCTTGAATCTAAAATAAAGTATTATAGCGTCCAGTGAAAAAAATGGCTCATATAACACCGTCTTTCAGTAACTTTTTATAACGATAAGCGACAGCCAAAAAAAAACCAAATTAACGCATGATTTTAGATTTTAGCACAAAATTGAAACTTAATTTCCCCATCTCAAATATATCTGACAAAATGTGAAACATGTTATACACCTAAGGGAAACAAATTATTAATTTAGAAAAAATGAGTTCACGCAAAAATTCAACTATATACATTATCTTTCAGCAACTTTAAGACCTCTTAAAATTTATAAGGTCTTATAACCAAGTGAAGGCAAATTTATTTTTGTAAATTATTCCCGTAAATTGAAAAAATCCATTCTTCTAACATAAGCATAAGATTTGAATGACATTATTTATTATAACAACATTTGCAAAAAAAATATTTAATGGGGTGAAAAATAGAGAAAGGTAAATTCAAATTTACTTAAAGTGGGAAGAAATTTTATCTTGGAAGAAACGCGTGTTGTGTGCTGGGATTTTACAATTGTATATTAAAATATGATATTCTTCGACTATGATAATCACAACGAATTATTTTCTGCTTGAAAAAGTTATACCCAGTTTGGTTTTATTTTCTAACATTAGAGAAAAACAACTTCTTTAAGATAGGTTATATATAGAGAGGATTACAAAACGTTCTATTTTTGAGGTTGAATGGGAAAAATATTCGATGAATAATTTGCAGAAAAAAAAAATTCTGAACAAGCATTTATAAAAGGCTTGTTTATGTTCTCTGGTGTTTAGCGCAACATATATACATACTGTAACTGCGTTGAAAAGCGTAGAAAGTAAAATTATAATTTTTGTTCTTATTTTCTATTTGAAATAGTTAAATATGGCTGGTCTGAAAATGTATAGAATTACATTATGGTATGTACTTGTATTTTGATCAACACCAACGAAAGGAGCACGAAAGCTGAAGGAAAGCTGAATTTAGATTGGTAATTTCAACAATTAATGCATAATTAATATTCCTACTGGGCCTATAAATGAAATGTAATGATTGATCTCCAAAAACCTCAAACATTTGAAAAAGAATATCTGACTTTGGTCTTTTCACGTTTTTCTCTTCACTAACCTTGGGGACTTTTTCTTACTATTTAAATTGTATAAAATTCCAACGACTTGTCAAACAAATGAAACGTGATTAAGTACATTAAATAAAGATAAGAAGTGTAATGAATTGAATTAGAAGAAAGGGATAGTGATATATATGCAAAATAAAATTGAAAGAAATAAAAAAGGTAGACAGATGATAACGAGAAGCTACTAGATGTTTTGTCATATGTTTATTTAACTCCTCCTGATTAGAGTAATAGGAGTCTAATCTGCTGTAGGCAAGAAACGTAAGAGTGAATTGGTATTGGTAAGACTTTATTGTTTATTATAAGCTAGAATTAAAGTGAGTTGATGAGGGACTCGAAAGAGATTGGCCTTACATATACTGAGAAGATCGTTAATAAAGTGTGTTGATTTTTTTCTCTTATGTCTCTTCAACTATATTTGTGACCCTATTGACTATTTAATTGAACTTTACACTGCCTACAGAGTTAAATAATGAAATACGGCTGTTTCTAATCCAATGCAAGGTTACTTTTAACTCTTCATTTGGTATGATGAAACTAAACAAATTCTTAGAATTCCATTCTATTTCCTTGAATCACATGCTTTATTACTTCTGTTACAGTATACTTAAATATTTCAATCTTTTTATAGTACCCAACTATTTTTGGAATCAAGTTTTTGGTAAAACATATAAATGATTAATTTTTAAAAGATTTCAAAGATTTTGATTGCAAAATACACTACTAGTTGCTTAATAAATTTCCGGTAAAAAAAGGAATACAAATATCATTTTAACAAAATAAATCTCTTTACATCTCACAGATTTGCGTATAGATTTCGATGGTCGTACATCCCTAGCCTTCAAAAGTGAATTAAAGAACGAATTTCACAGTCGATGAGATCATCTTCAGCATAAGAGGTACATGTGTCAGCTCCCATAACAGGAATCTTTCTACTTAGATGCGTTCTTTAGTCATTTAGGACACTATACCACATCGGCGGGGTAGAGCCATCTGTGAAGTGCGCTAATTATTACACTCAGGATCTTAATTTCCGATTAACCTTCGTATTTATGAAGCAAAATTTATGTATGATATGAATTTATAGATCAGTTTGTTATAATCAGAAACTATTTTTTTCTCCACGCAATTTTCCCTGCTCACAAATAATCTTAATTTACTTTCAGACCGGCTTCGTCTTTCGTGGTCCGTCTGGGATCTCACACTCTGAACAGTGGCGAAGAGTACACAGTGTCCAACCTAGTCATTCATCCAAACCACACTGGAACAGACTTCTTCAATGATATAGCTCTGGTGAGATTGGCAAGCGAAGTCTATATTACTGACAAGATAGCTCCCATCTGTCTACCGTTTCCGGAAATGATTAATGAGAATTTCGTGGGCAGATTGGCTACTGTGGCAGGATGGGGAGATAATTATTTCCGTAAGTTTGCTTTATTTTCTTTTCCAGAAAAAAAAATGGCATAATTCTGATATATATTGTATATAGTACTGACTGACTGAAAAGAAACGAAAATAATTTTAAAAAGGTTACTAGATTTTTTTGAATTTCAGTTTAAGCAACTCATACGCCAGTTATATGCTTAATCTTATCCAATATTCATATTTCATATTAAACTCCTTCTTCCAGAAACGAAATTTAATCTTTTCATTGCAAAATCTTGCTTTTGGTAACCAAATTCAAATTTTTAAAAACCAAATTTAATTTCTAGCGTAACAAATTCATCCTTTTGAGATTAAATTCCAACTTTTGTTGCAAGCCAACCATTGCAAACCAAATTCGTTCCTTTAGAAGTAAAAGTTAATCCTTAATGTCAAGTTGTAAATTAATGAATTTTCGAACCTCAATTTTTTTTTTATTTTCCTTGATATAATCCTAAAAGTTTAAACATTAAGGGACATAAAAGTTTATTAATAATATATTAGAGAGAAAAGTGTTTGTGTTCCATGGTTAGTGAATTGCAGAACGAATTAAAGCACTGAAAAGGAATCAAAACCACGAATTTAGAATATTCAGCATCATTTAGAGTCAATGCATTTTTTACATTCATTCAGTAAATTGATTTTTCTCCAGAAAAAAAAAAGAGTCAATCATATTTTGTTCCTAAATATATAAAAGAAAAAAAATCTTTTTAGCACTCGTGTCACATATTTACTTCAATAATTTCTTAAAATACATAAAGAATATTGTAGCATACCTAATGATACGTAACATTTTAATCCAATAAGACATTTTGAAAAAAAAAAAAAATTCGAATAATGTTTATGATTTTCTACGATATTCAGAATTGTCTATCACATTGGGGAAACTTTCAATTTAGGATAAACAATAAGATGTTAAATCTATCCTGACATACGACAGTAATTGAGTATCACTAAAGAAATTATAATAAAATTATGCGTGAAATTGTGAGAGTCATTTACTTCTACCCTTCGATACATAATTGATTCAAATTATAACAGATGAAATCAATTGTAGATTGATATTAGTTTCTGTCCAAACGGAGGGATGATCAGGAAAAAAAAAATAAATTAAAAGACATGGTCATCATAGACAGGATGATTTTCCATTAAATATAATACAACCCTTATGAAAACAATGAATATATTCGTCAATCTTGCGAGGTATAATTTAAGACATAATAAATATAGCTCGTATAATTTCATTTTATGCTTCCTCGCTTAGCTCTAATTCGATTTAGCGCAGTCACATGTTTTGCTAAATAAGATCGCTTCATATTTTTTTGCCATTCACTTTATTTATCTTGAGTTTTATCGCAAATTAATTTATTACGTGAACACATTGATCCTAGATACATGCATACATATATATATATATATATATATATATATATATATATATATATATA
>BMAW01104974.1:0-34866 GCA_019974015.1 Nephila pilipes
TTTTTCATGCAAAATAAGACACAAAACATGAAATGAACGTAACAGGAAGTTTCTCTTTCTTCTTGCTTGCTTCAATAAAGTGCACTATTTCTTACTCTTAATGGATAAAATATTTGTTAGGCCTCATGGAAAATCTTTTTGTAGATGTTTTGCGTTTATGTATGTAATGAGATATCTTCAGCATTATTTCTGAACTTGATTTTTGTTGCTTACTTAAATTATAGTTATTACCCGAATAAAATTAGAGATATGTACCAAACATGTATTCCTATTAGATTAAAAAAGTAACTTTTACTATAATTTCACAATCAAGTACAGAAACGCTGGATTTCCTGAAGTGAAAAATCAATAGGTGTACTCGTGTTTTAATTTATTTTAACGTTAATTCAAATGCAAATTCTTTAAAACCCGAATGTTTCAAAATAATTAATTACAAATAAATTACAATTACAAATAAATATTACTTCAGTGAAATTTACTGTTAATTACTCAAAAAATTCGTATTTGTGATCTAGTCAAGCAGATTCTTATAACTGATTGTCAACTAAATTATGATTAAAGTATTTCTTACAGAATTTTAGTAATTAAATAACCTTCTTTAGGATATGTGTATATTTAATTCTATATGTTCTTGAAATAAAGCACCAATTGTTACATAATAAATAGCTGATTTTAACAAAATGCAAATTTTCCGTATCTGAACTTTTATTTGTTTCCTCAAAAATAAGTCCATAAAAGCTAGACGTGATTTATTTTTTATGTAATTCTAACTAAATATATTCAAATTGTTTATTTTTGTTTATTCATTTTGTGACTTGAATCTATGGTGTGATAAAAATATGTAGAACTATCTTCGAGTAAATATATTGAATAATTCATAAAAAAAATATTTTTATTTTTTACGCAAAATATTTAAGTAAACATGACAAACAATGTTATTTTAGTTTAAAACATTTCTGAGTGATATTTAAAAAAATTAAAAACTGTTTTTGTATTATATATAAGGTGGGGACTGTTAAATAACGAGACAGTCACTGTAAAATATTTTATTCTGATATCATACATATTTACTTATTTTCACTTTCAATATACACCCCTACTCCGAATCTTCCAATGTTCGAAAGAGTACTATAATTCTTCTGTCAGATTTTTCTCAATACGAGCCGCTTTCTCTCATCTCTCTCGTGCTACTTCAACGGAATCTAATCTTATTCCTTTTAATTCAGATTTCTCCTTAGGAAACAGATAGAAGCTGCATGGCACAAGATACAGCGAATAATGCAGATGATGTAACACTTGGATGCTTCACTTGGCTAGAAACCTTCTCACAGACACTGTGGAATGAGCCGGAGCATTGTCTTGAGGAAAAAATTTGACATATTGATTCTTTGTCAATTCCCACAGTCTCAGCAATCGCACAAATACTTAAACGACGGATAGATCGAACCAGATTACCAATTTTTTCGGTAATGTTATCCTTTTTTGGCATGGAAGGCTGACCTGGACATGAATCACCTTTAGTGTCTTCTCGGGCATCTTGAAAACGCTTAAAACACTCAAAAACACGTATACACGATAAATATTCATTGCCATGCACTTCTTTCAATAAATTATAAATTACATTAGCAGATTTTCCAAATTTCATACAGAATGTTACAACAATTCTTTGCTCATTCATCATTTTTCCGTTGAAACCAGAAATAACTCCAGTGCGATCGAAGGCTACGGCTATACGGATTTATTTACATAAACGAGAGACACAGTATTCGAAAGAGAAGGCTTCACACTAAACAGCTGTCGGTTACTGGTATTATGAGCATACGTATTTCATCTGTAGAAGCGTCAGTCCCATTATTCAATAGCCTCCCTCTAGTATAAAATAAATAACTTGAACACGATTGCTGCTAATGCTGATATGATACCAATTGCGTTCACACCAGCGAAGATTGAATCCATGTTTTTTTCATGCCTTTAATTTATTTTTTTGCTTTATATATATTCAAATAAAAACATAGCAGATTAAAATTAAGCTAATTTACACGAAAATACTGAAATGTACTGGCATATGAAAATTAAAAACAATGCATACAATCACATGTTTTTAAAGATTCCTGTACGTACAGGTTGGTTAATGACCATTATCGAAAAGACATGTATCAATGAAACCAATATTGTAAAAGCCTTTAAGAAAAAACAAAGTTTGGACCATATGCTCAAAGATAATTAGAAAAATAATTCGATAATCAAACAAAATTGTCTTTCTTGTAATTGAAATATACATTTATAATGCACATGTTTTATGTTTTGAAATCAAGGGAAGTAAATAATTAGCTTCAAATTTTATGAAAACTATGGGGAGTGTTTATTCGGAACAAAAGGGTCAAACCTTTAGAAAAATAACCACAAATTGACAATATCTATTAACTTTAAGCATTTCCACAAACAGAGAAGAAGAATTGATCTGCAAAACAAAAGACATTTTGTACTGGGCAGAGGACAAAGCCTGAAAAAAGGTATTTTTATATGATATGATCAAATAACTCAGCATTTTGTGAGAAAAAAATAGCTTTAAAGCAAAGCATTTATAATACGCAGCTTTAATCTCCCATAATTAGAATATATATTGAATAAAAACATATGATATACAAATAAGGTTTTATATTACCAAAAGGCAGTTACACTATTTCATCATTATAACACACACATATTATACGAAATAATAAAACAAATCATATGTAATTATGATATTTAAAATGTTTGTGTTTGAGTGAAAAACAAATTGTAATACCATAACTCGCATAAAAGTGTCTTAATGTAAAAATAAAATATTTCAAAATGCAATCAAAACAACTTTATTTTAATATTAATCCTAATGTAATATTATCATATACCAAAAACGAGATCCAATATGTTCAGCAATGATATATATTTCTTTAAATGATTTAGTCTCCTTTAGTTAACGAAAGAGTTTCAGGATATTTGTTTTTCCAAGTTATTTTTTCTTGCTTTTGAGTTATCGCTAGTTATTTTCTCCAGAGCACTGTTTACCAAGATCATTAATGCAATTCTGAAAAAAAGAGTTCACCATATAGTCACTTTAATATTATGTACATTAATTTTTTGTAATTTTATATCAGTAAAAATATCAATATTTTATCAGTAATAGTGATATAAAATACTAGATTTCCATCCGATGTTATGAATTAAAATAGATACCAGTATCTTTAAATACGAATTTCACCTGTTTATTTTAAATCGATTGCTCCTTAAATCTTAGAAATGGTAGATGTTGCTTTGAAATTTTTAAAAATTACTTCCAAGAATAAAAATATTTTATTTTTAAAAATTAAATTTATGTATTATATTGTAGAATAATTCAATGTGAATATAAAAGTAATTTTTAATGGAAATTAAAGTGGATTTTATGCAGTTTTGATTTCAATTTATTACATTTTTTCCTAGAATATAAATAAAAGAAATATTTTCATTGCTTGTTGATAAAATATTTCATAAATCACATGTTTCATATATATAAAAGGTTTAAACTATGTTATGAGAATGAAAGAAATTACCGTATAGTTATCCAACTGCTCTTTCTCTTCATCGGACAGCTCCTAAAAAGTTGGAATAAAAATTAAAATTTCACCTTAGCCTTAAAATATCTTAGTTTCATATTTTCTCTATGAGTTTCATCACAAGTAAATAATAGAAAGTGAATTCCAAGCACGCGCACGTTCACCCAAAAGCATACAAATCTCACAACATAAAAATTAAATATTGAGAAATATTTGTATTATACTGAAGACCATTTTATTTATTTGGAGTGGTAAATTGTGGCACTTACTTCAGGAACTGAGTCTTCAATGCATTGATTAATCTAAAGAAAAAAAATATATTACATAAATTTACAAATATACATTATATTATACACAATCTCAAAGTTAATAATTTATTGATAAAGAGAAATACATTCGACACACGAAAACTACATTCTATAAGAATCCTTCATAAATTTGTTTTTGTAATTATTCAGAGAGTGTTATTTAGAATTCAAGGAATTCCAAAAATTTAATAGTCTTAAATTTTTCCTCTTATCATAGAAAAGACCACATATAGAAAAAATCACAGTCTTTTAAAAGTTTCTGTTATCTTGTAAAATATTTTAACACCTTAATGTTAATTTTTCCGATTCATTATTTTCTCGGTATTTCTTATTGATAAAAAAAGCATTTATAATAATGGTAATTTTAAAAGTACTTACACCATATTAATAAAAGTTTTAATTATTTTTAAGGAATTTCTCTGTCAATTCTGACTCATAATATCTATTTATGGAGCCATATAAATGAAAAATATTAAATTGTTTATCCTCAAGGGTGTGCTTTTGTCCCAATACATTAATAATACATGAATAAAAAACGAACTGTGAATCATTTTTCTAAAACAAAAATGAGTGAATAACAATATCATGTTTGAACTTCGTTAAAATATAGATAACAATATATATTAATACTATGTTATTTTCTGTTATATTCTATTCCGTTTCTTCACAAACACTATTTTCCTTTCATATATTCGGGTTTACAAACTTTAAGTAAAAATTCATTGCATCTTCAAATATTACACTTTAAATTTATGTTTTTATCGAATCCTTCTAAATTTAAAGAATTATTGCTATAAATGGATTTTATGTTACATTCACACGATTCTTATTGAACATTGCAATATCTTTTTTTCTCCGAAATACAGTTCTGAGATTGAGTGCTGTTTTTTTTTTTTTAAATTTAAACAAGGACTCCTTAAACTAAGAAAGCATTCGAACTTTTTTTTTAATTATCGAGATGTTTATGAATAGTGGCACAATGATACGATGTTAAAGTTTTTTTTAAAAAAAATTTAAATAAGCTGAAAAATTTACGATAAAACATCCTGGGAATAATTTTTACATTAACTGAGCCAGATGTGAAATCAGAAACTTAAGAAAACCTACTGATCTTTTTTAATTGTATAAAATTTACATTTTTCAACATTAATAGGAAAATGGTTTAATTAATTCATTTATAAATTAATAAAATTAACCATAGCTTATTTACATGTATAGTTATTCTCAAAGGTATTAATAACGAATATATATTTATTATTTTAAGTCTTAGTAAAAGGATGTGAATTGAAAACAAGTAATTAAAGAAATTTTTAGTATTGAATTACTTACGTTGAATTTTTAAAATCACACTAATTTATCCAACAAAAGTCATGCATTCAAAGAGATTGTATTCAAGTAAATTTTGGATCTCTTTATAATTTTAATATTATTTATGAATCTGTGTATTTAACAATTGTAGTGATTCAAGAATTATTTTATTACAAAGTATATACACCATAAATTAATAAATAATCGTTGATTATATTATATAATATTTTTATCATTCTCTCTTTTGAAGAAAACTGATACGCCATATGACCTATAATAATTGAATTATGTGGTTTTGTAATTCATACTTACATTTTCGCTTTGCTTATATTTTGAATATTATTATAATACGAATGAGCTCTTATAGTGTAAATATGTAAACTTTTATTGATACTTTTCACTTTACTGTGGTTAAAATGGTGTGAAATTAACTTTTCTAAGAAAACCGTTTTATTATAAGACGTATTTTCTCAAATTATTTACATGTTTCAGGTTCACTAATATTTAATAAATGAGTCAAATGCTTAAAAAGAACTTATTTGCTCTTGTTAAAATATTCAAGGTTAATAAGTTTATTTTAAATGGGTTTTCTTAAGATTACAAAAGACTATTTGTGCGAAAACCTCGCAAATGTTTTATATAAAAGTTTCTGACTGATGAGATGAATTTGATTAACATAATCTGTAGTTAAATTCAGATGAAGAAATCAACTAGGACTTAAGTCTAAATGATGTGAGTAATTTTAAATTTATTGCATCAATGAAATTTTTTGCTCGATCATTGAAATGATGCAATCTTTTTGCTTAGTCTTTTTTCATCTTTTTATTTTTGATCAAATAATCAGGTGGCAAGAAATTGAAGCTGAGAAATTTCTTCTTTTTAATAGCAATGTATCAAGTTGTGTAGTTTGTACTATTTGATTATAAAACAGAAATATTATATATGACGTGTACAATACTAATATACTCTACATTTCCTCATGATTACCTTGATATATTAAATTTAAAGTAATTGTAAGTCCAATAATACGTATTTTATCACAAATTCAATGCTCTACAAAGATTTCTGCAGATTTTTATAAATCTTATTGTATCTAAGCTAATATTCTAATTATCAAACGGTGTATAAATTAATATTCTTATCTTAGAATATTAGTTTATACGCAGTAGATATAGCAATCAAATACCACATAGTACCAGCAAAACTCAACATACAAAACAAACTTTATTTCCACACATTTATGAGGGAAACATTATTCCAGAATTTGAAAACCTTTATTTTTAACATTAAATTATCAACGTATTTAGTCAATATTACTTTGATTTGCTTACTTTTGGTTAGATGGATAGATTTTAATATAATATTTGAAAAACATTACCTCATCTCGAGAGTCTGCACCACCAAAAAACTCGTCTTTGTTACAATTTCCTGGACCATCGGGAGAATTTTGTTCTTCACATTTTACATCAGCATCCGCGTACTGAAACAATACATGTCGTAAACGAAGGTTGATATTTTGTGAGACACAGAAATTATTTTGAAAAGGAAAACAGTATTCAAATTCAGATCATAACTTTTCACATTTCCATTTGTTACATTAGAAATAAAGTTCGAATGCATGCACGTACCTACGAACATGAATAATAATTGTGTTTCTTTTTCCATTATTATTTATATTACATTCAGGCAATAAGTAAAAGCGTGTATATCCAAATATAATATTTATTGAAAAAAGGCCAGTCAAAATTCTCATCGCTTTTTGTCTTTTTTCATTACAATAACTCAGAAATTTTACCAAATATCAGCCCGTTAGCACCAAAAATAAATCGTTGTCTAAAATTCAAATATAATATACATTTTAGTATCATTTTCTTAACAAAGTTCCCCCGATACTGTTTTATTTATGATACATTACTCAAAGTGTTTAGTGCAATAAATCATCTTATTCAATATAGTTTCTTACTAGTTTCCTTTGACATAGGACATATTTCCATCATTTTAGCTTTTAAGAAAAACTGTTTCTCGAAACACTTCAGAAACTCACTTTGATAAAATTAGTTCAATTGGATTTTTTTCAGTGTTGGGATGTAAAAGCTGTACCAAACCATAAGAAAATTAAAAAGAATTTTTCTTATAGGATTGTCATTTCAATTGTAAAAAAGAAAATGATTTTTTTAAAAAGAATTATGATGAATTTTTTGTTGTTTGGAATATCGCTTGAAAACTAATCTATATTTCTATTATAATTTAAATTTTTAATTAAGTTGATATGATTAGTGACCCATTAACAAACATAAACTTTCGATAAATGATTAAAAATCGTAAGCACATACCGATTGAGGAAAGTATTTTTTACAATCCAAGAATCCATCACACAAGGCCTGATCACCAGCTGAAAAATCATAAGTTTCAATTAAAAGTACAAAAAGAGTTCAAATAGGATTTCATTATTAATGGAAAATGAAAGAACGGCATACAACTTCACATTCATATAACCATGTATTTTGAGTGAAATATTTGAAATAAAATTGATATTAAATTGCCTAAAGCAGACTTTTTCAAGAATATTTTTAAATAATAGAATAACAAATTATTTATTCTTACATAGAATACGATAATATAAGTCTAAGGTAAAGACGTGGTGGAATATTCTCAAGATTACCAGTTCAAGACTAGATTCTACATAAAAGAGACGTGCTAAATAAAGGAAGCTAATTTATAGTTATTAGAATTGGATTGCAGTGTTTTACCTCCATATCGAATTAAACTTTGAATAGAGTGTTAATATTTATATGACATCCTTGATAATATAAACAGTATAATAGTAGAGTCTGAAAATAACATAGTATAGCACTAATAATAGAGTGCTATGTAATATACAAAGAATTTTTTGCCTAGGTTTTGTTAGAGAGCTCTTTTTCCTGCTGCATTACATTTAGAGCCCAATTCGTAAGCATTATGGTTATATTTTCACATATTTTATCATAGTTATACCATCAGTTGAATTCTATCACATTTAGCACATAAATATATAACTTTTAGAATATTTTTCATTCCATAAAAATGAAATATATGTTTAATATTGTATGTGTGCAGAGTAGATGCTAATTCTTTACCGAAAAAAATACTTCAATGCTAATTTTATTCAAAAATCCATGCAACAGATATTTAAAAAAAAAATTTAATTGATGTATGCGAATTAGTGGTGAAAACAAGTCGTATTTTATTTAGAATCAGAAAATACATCGTTGTTAGTACTAGAATAACAAATAAATAAGTTTAGTTAATTTAAGTTTCGTAATATTCTGTTATAGTGACATGTTATGGAATTGACGAAAAATTTAAATATTTAAGACCCAAAGGATTAATAGCTAAATAATTATAACTTTTTCTCTTATAGTCTCTCTTCTTAACTGTCTTCATATGTCACACGTGACAATTTACATGCTTGGTAGTACACATCAAATATCAAGCGATGAAAATAAATATTATATCGTTTGAAGGGAATTTATCATTACTTCTCTCATTCATTATTTATCATTACTAAATGCATTTATCATTATTTATCATTGCTAAAAGTCTCGTCATATTCCGCAATCATATTTTTTGTATTTCTAAATGTATTTAATTTTATCCAAGAAATGTCCACAAAGTAAGCTATAAAACAAGTAATATATAAGAAAAATTAAAGTTAATTCCTACTTAGGTCAACAAATATTTTTTTTATTTTAGTTGCTTTTTATTAAATAATTACAATTAATATAAATATGTATATACATATGACATAATCACAATATTAAGTGGCAAAAGAAATTTTTTTCCAGCGATCTACACTCTTCGTCACTGACGATATTTATTCCTAAATTTATATCCTGCTAAATATATTATATAAGAGAAATTTCTTTCTCCCATATAAAACTGAAATTAATTATTTGAAAATCAAAGAAAAAAATTTTATGCTTCGACGAGATTCGATTCTACACCGACGCTCTACCAACTTTGCCATTGCAAGACAAATAATATTGTTGAAGCATTGGCTTGTTTCTTAATTCATCCGGTAAATTAAATGGTTGGAATGCAATTTAGCCCAACCATCCGTGGCAACAGGAATTATTTGGTGGTATCTTAGCAAATATGGCTTCCCTGGTCCGCTTCGTAGACTTATTGTTCAGCCAAAAAGAAATCGCCAAGTTTGGCAATTTTTGAAATCGCGCCAAATGGTTGGGCTAAACTGCATTTTCACCAATTCAATTTAATTGATGAATTAATATTTGAAAAACACTGTATTAACATCAAGTGTCATCCACTGCTAGTTTTAAAAAATGTATTTGAACTTGAATGGATGAATAAAAAGTATTTTATTAACGATTGAAAATTTGAACAAGATAAATAAATATGTATAGGGAGAGTGTGAGTTGATAGTAGGAATTTAACAATCTGCAATGATATATCTTAGTGTACTCTCTGATAACCAAGAAGGATTTAAAACTCTTTTCCCAGTAAGGTTTTAAGCGTATTTTCCATAACAATTTAAAAGTATTCGAAAAAATACTCTTTTGCTGACAAATATCTCAAAGCGTTAGATTTGATAAATATAACATCAGAGAGTTATTTTTTTTTTAAATTTAAAACTTGAATTCATTGCAAGCATATCTGAAGATCACTTAATGGGATATAACCTGTTCGGCATCTATTGCTCATCATAAGGTGAAAAAAAAGTTCATTCTTACAAAGGTATTTTATACTTATGAATTCAGGACAAAAAAATTGAAATGAAAAAATTCATTTTTAATTGGAAATTCTAATCTTATTTTTGTTATGAAAACAAAAAATGAGAATGTATTTCTTAGTCAATACTTAATGAAAATATTAACTTTGAACCCTTAACTAATAGAAAATTATGCTAAAATTTAATATTAATTCAGTTCACCTGCGTCAACCAAATGCTCATCATTATAAAATAGTGATAAAGTAATACAGATGGGACAGGATATTTAACTTATAAAGATATAGAGGGAAATTAATTTAAAAAAGCAATATTTAAAATATAACTTAGATCTTATTTATATAAAAATTATGATAGCTTTCATTTCGATAACTGTACACGTAATGTACGATTTTTTTTTACTATGGTTTCTTTAGATGGTCTATTTCATCCAGATTATCCTTAGAAACGATTCAAATTATAACATCTGCTTTGCTGCGATACAGCATACTTAGTTACTGAATGAAGTACGTGGCTTAACAACAAAAGGATATGCCGTTAAAGAAGCTAAGCTCCATTGGACCCGAACTAGCTCTGTGCTACTTTATCCTCATATCAAAAGCAGAATAGTTGTCATAAAAGACATCACTTACGTTCCTGCGATGAGCCTTAAAGTTTCCATTACTCACAGATGTCGAAAACAAGCTCCACAATTTGTTCGGATGGGTGAACACGATTAAATACGCGTAGGTCGAAACTCTTCAAAAGGTACAAGAAATCTGCCAAAATGTTTAACAATGCATTACATAGAATTATATTTAGATTTTAGGTGAAAAAGAATTGTGAAAATCGCGTAGCAAATTAAAAAAAAATATGGTTATGGAATCATTTCTTTCAATCACACTTTGTTCCTAAGGATTCATAAAAAGTTGTTTGAACAAATATCAAAATAAAGAAAAGACTAAATTAAAAAAATAACTTACATTCTGCAATGCAGTTTAGAACCGAAAGAACGTCATTATCACCATTCTCTTCAGATTGAGCAAAAACACTGATTGCAAGCAAGGCCAATAGGAGTACGTAGACACTTCCGAAGAACATTTTCTGTTAAGGGTAAATGTGCTCTGAAAGTACTAGATGGGTAAAATTAGAGGCTATCTGAATCGAAAGCATGTTGAATATTCTTTTATACATTGTAAAATATGCTGTATCATTATTTTTATTTCGTGAATAATGTGAATAATAATGTTTTATTTCTTGAATAAAAACTATGACGAATTTAAATCAAGAAGTGTTCCATATTTAAAATCTGAAGTTTGCACTTTTTAAAAAAATGATATTCCCCAATTCTATTAATCAATCTATTTATCATTCTTCCCGATTAAAAATACATGATATATGGTTTGAAAATTATTACATCAGACCTTACAGTACTATATACCGATATGATCTTAATACTTTGCTTTTTAATAAAAGTGCTATTTAAATTTTAAGCTAAATGGTAACAAAGTATAATAAGTAAAAAAGAGAATGAAATAATAAGAAAAAATTTATGGACATGGAAATTGTTAAGAAAAACCTGTTTCTTAAATAGGAAATTTAGAGAGGACTTCAATATTAAAAGCATTAAATACATTTATTTTGTATGACGGAAAGAGAAATTAAATTCTGAAGGATTTTGTTACTAAAGTAAATAAATAGATAGTATACTTGTTTTGTATATTTTTGAGAATATTTGGAATTATTTAGTTTATAAATATGAAATTGATGCTTGTCATAATGATAATCAAAAAAAATTAATTGGTATTAGATTCACGAATAAAACCTTTGATAATATAAATTTTATCAG
The DNA here is from genome assembly GCA_019974015.1 of Nephila pilipes. NCBI lineage: Eukaryota > Metazoa > Arthropoda > Arachnida > Araneae > Nephilidae > Nephila > Nephila pilipes. The sequence goes on from BMAW01104974.1 coordinate 11,746, forward strand.
TATTCTTACTAAGCAAAACCACTAGTTCCTATTAATCATAACATAAAAATCTTTTAAATTTAAGAAAAATCTGAGACGTTTGAGATAATGCTATTATAATTGTAAAGATTTACAAAATTATTATGTTTATAAAGTAATAAATTAATGAAGAGATCCATAATTTGTTTGTTTTTCTTGCCTCATTTCATCCAGTTGGTTGCAGTATACTTCGGCTATGATCTATGAGTGAATTTCATGGAAATCATAATGGATCACACCTGCTGTAAATTACCACACTCATCATCAGCTTCTTTGAATGTATATTACACTTTAGAATATATTTTGGTGATTCATCCTTGTCCAACCACAGTGCTGAAAGTTAACGATTGCAATATTGGGTCCAGTTCTCACCACAAGTGACAATTCGATTAAAAAATGAATCAGATTTCTGATGAGAAATCAATATCAACTTATTTTCTAATTCTTTTGTTTCTATTTTTCAATAATTCAGGAGGAACCCCTTTTTCAACTTTTTCACTTTGAATTAAATAAATCAACATGTTTTGTTTGCTAACATCAAACTTCGGTGATAATTCACAGGCAGACTGAGATGGATCAGACGCAACGGTGACCTTTAGTTTTTCATTATTAACCTTTGATTCTAGGAAACCACGTGGCTACTTTGTGAGGTGAAGGAAGTTACTCGAACGAAAAGTGGCAAACCAATCTGATACTCTTTACTGCGTTGTAACACAACAGCTAAATACATTTTTAAAGTTTTACGCAGTCATCGATGCCGTAGTTTCACGTAAGAAACTTATATAATTCATAGTAATACAAATTTCCAACCATTCCATTTTTAACAAAACTGATTTTTAAAAAAAAAATGCTTTTAATATTCTTTATGATTTCTTTTGATTTCTTTAAGCAAGTGAGATGTGTTCCATCAACAACAAAAGAAAAACAATTGATGCAAGCCAAATATTATGCCAATGTCAAATAATAAGCTATTAATGCTGACAATATAATTAAGTAAAAATTTCATCATTGCCAAACTAATATATTTTAGTTCAACCTATTTATTTAGTTATATCTAATTTTTTTGCACTTAAGCTATCGAAGAGGAAAGTTTCATCTTATTTTCTGATACCAACCCATTTCAGCTTCTAATTTATGTAATAATGCGCTACAAATATGCACAGATACTGTCGTCTCCCGATTTCACGTCCATTGAGAAATTTCACTATAGACTTTTGTTTGCAGCTAAAATACCTAAAGATCCCTAAATCTACTACCTCTTGATCTGAAATAATTTTTGCATTTAAATTTCAAACAAGGAAAATTTCTTCCTCTTCTGACTTAACCATGGAAAAGAAAGGACAAAAACTACGTTGCGTCTATCACATTCACGATAAAACTTTCTCATTCACATAGTATATAATTCCTATTCACAGTAGCGTTCCCAGAAATCAATTTTGGGGGAAGCATATGATATTCACTATGAAAGAAGAAATTTTTTAAATTTAGAATTACAACTCGATAAAAACTAAGAAAATCACTTTATCAATCTTATGCCTCCTATTTAAAACTATTCAAGGACTAATATAATTTTATCAAGTTATAAAAATAATAATAATTTAAGAAACATATGTAAGACATCGTGAGAATAAAATTCCTTACCGCCAGATTCGGTGGAATCAAATAAAATTTAAAATTAGATAAAAAAAAAAAAACTTAATGAATGAATTAATGGTCATAATTTTAAAAAAAGGTGTTAAAAAGGTGCGAGTATAATAACATGAAAAATTTCGTATATGTGTGTGTCAGATTTTACAAATTTATACTTCGCGTTTTGGTTTTCGCAAAACATTTAACCCTCTCTCTCACCTGGACCTCATATGAGGCTCCTACAATAATTCAAGGTAACAATGATTTAAATCATTTTTCTCATCAATCATTTTTAAAGTCATCATCAGAAGAAAATTGTGTATGAATCAAACATGTATGCCATTTTAAAAGGGTAAGAAAATTTTGCCCTTACTCTTCATGAACTGAAGGTATTTTACAAATATATTTTGTTATGGCATACCTTCAGTATTTCAGATTAAAGTTTCACTGCGAACCAAAACTTGGCACGCGACAAAACATAATTCCTGATTATATGATGTAAAATCGCTTCTTCGAAATCAGGAAATACCTTTATTTTGTTCCAAGTAATGCATCGCTTGACAGTAAAGATAAGCTGTATAAAATCAGACCAGTATTTCATAACTTTTCTTGAGTGTTTGCTGACAGCTGCGACCAGGAAGAGTATTTGTCAGTGGATGAAATGATGATTCCGTTCAAGGAAGGTCAAATATCAAACGATACATAAGATGTAAACCCCATTCATGGGAAATAAAATTTGGTTCTTCACTGGAATTTCTGGATATGTTAATACCTTTGAAATTCATTAAGATGCAAATTCTGAATCTCAGGAATTTTGAAAAGAATTTGAAGCAGTTGAAGGTGTTGTATTGAGGCTCTGTAATTCATAAAACTTACAAGGTATTATTCGACAATTTATTCACAACAATTCCTCTTTTGATGAAATTTATTGAATGGAAAATGTTTTCAACAGGAACAATATGTACAAATAGATAACATGAAGCTATAAATAATTTAAAACCTATGATCCAAGAGGCATATTTTCAATTGCCACAAGTAAGAAAAACATAACAATAACAAGGTGGCTCGAAAACTTAGCTGTTTATGTCGCCTCAACATTTCTTGGAGCAAGTCCTGCAGAATCGATGAATCATTAGAGCAGGCAAAAAGAAACATACTATGGAAATTCCAAAACTTACTTCCATCAAAATGTGTAGTAAAAATATTGGTGGAGTAGATCTCATGGATATATTATTGGGTCTGTATAGACATAAGCTGTGACATAAACGGCGGTACTTCCGAATATTTCACTATATGCTAAATGTTTGAGTCATAAATTATTGGATTATAGGGAAATTAGATCTTGAAAATGAATCCATAGATTTATTAGAATTTAAATCATATATTTCGAATTCCCTTATTTATAAAAGTAGTTCGACTCAGAGCTAAAAGAAAGGCAGATGAATTATATTGCAGGATTCACCAACAAAGGAACGCTGAAAAGCGCAAACTCCTGCTGAATTGAGAAGAGATGGAAGTAAACATTATCCGACTAAAACTAAAGGGAAATATAGGGCTAAATGCCACATACCCGGTTGTCCCAGAAAAACTAAGTACATATGTGTTCGATTCCAGAAAGCACAATATCTAGTGTACTTCTTGGCCCTTCACTCAAGATAATTTTTCTAACATATCTCTAATTTCATTGAAATAAGTAATAATTGCTAAAATATCCTTTGAAACATTAAAATAAATATAACAACTAGCTTATATTTGTCACATGAGTATTTCCTTTCATTTTTCTGAGTAGGCATATTTGCAACCTCTTAAACTTACAAACCTCATATGACTCTCCTCTAATTTCCCTTAATGGGATCAAGCTGAACAAATAACATTTTTCTACAGAATTTAAAACAAGAATTTAAGTATATTAATTTATAGTAGGATTTTTTTTTCTTTGCTTTTTTCATAACTCGTAAGCGAGAGGGTTAAGACTTTTGAATAACCATTATTTAGGCTAAGCGATGGCTATTCCAATAGTGAATTATATCCAAATTTCCTCTTCATTTCGTTCATCACCGAATGAAGATCTTGGATACACAAATGTTGCTTCTGACATCTAAATGTTTTTTTCGGTGTCGATTTTACATCAATTGGGAAATTTCTGAATTTTTGAATTCTGTACATTTGTATTGCAGTTTCAGATAGTTTATTTTATACTTCTGTTTCACTTAATATACACTTATATAAATCTCAAATTTACTTTAGGATTTTTTACGCGTAAGTTAAAATAATTTAAAGGCTATTGTTGTGACTTCTTACTTGTTGTCCAATCATAAAAGTGAGAAAAGATTCATGCAAATTTGAAGTTATAAAATTATAATCTTAACAGTTTGAGCAAAAGTAAATAGATCGACCGAGATTTTCAGATTACAGTTCCATTACGAAAGCCGAGATTACCTTTCGTGGACGACACAACTTCCCAAAGGGGTGATTTGTTGAGATTTCCGAAGACTTGTTTTAGGGATTTATGGATCACTATTTGGAAGAAACAAATACCTCTTGTAATTATTTGCCAGGAAACTGTTGGAAGAGGAGAGGTACATTTTCTGTAGAGATGCAAGCTTCACTAATCATTTTTAAACACTGACTCAGAAAACCATTTCGGAAACAGCAAAAACTTTTTTTTATAATTTTCACATGAGTTGGTGGAGTCACTTATTCCCTTATTTATGAAAACCTTTAAACACGAGAAGAAAAAACTTTTTTTATGTTTAGAATATATATAATTGTATAAAAAAGTTATTCTGAAATAGTTCAATTTTCAGAAAATTTATTGGGGGGCGTTATATGTCTCTTTACATCCCCTCCCTCTGTACACCACTATCTACTTATTTAAAGTTCCTTCATTGTGGCACGAACGAATGAAAACATGTTTAAAATTTCAATAGTTATTGTTTCAAATTTAATATATAACATACATACACACACATGTATGTGTGTGTGGTGGCGTTATTTCAAGTAATAGAATAAATAATAGTTTTACGTAAAAAAAAACAAATTTTTCTGTAATATATTCGATACAATTCCTATTAATTTTGTTACTTCTTTTAATTATTTATCGCTTTTTTTCTTTTAATTACGAAATCTTTTAATTTAAAAGAGCATCGATATTTATAATATGAAATTTGCATAATATCATAGACTTTGTAATCTCATCTTTCCATTACATTCATTGCTTCATCTAACCGTCACTGTTTCATGACGTAATCTTCGCTTGCCGTACTTTCCGTCGCTGTTATTGCATCGTGGCGCAGTCACTATTTCATGTCTTTGTCACCGCTTCCCGTCACGGTTGCTGCTTAGTGTCACAGTTGTTGTTTCATATAAATTTTGCCTTAAATGTCCTATTATTATTAAAATGATTTTACAATAAGAATGATAACCATTTTTCTTTTCTCTCTTCATTTTGTACGTACAAATTCATGCTAAGATTAATGAATGGGAACAGTGGGAAATGTAAAGATTAATGAATCAGTTAGAAAAAATAACTGTTTTCTAAAGTACTTTTGTACTCATATCGTATACAGAGATAAATTATCTAAATACTTTAATGGGGAGTGAAAGAAAATGCATACATCACGTATTTCTATTGGTATACTAACATCATAGTCATTTGCAAATAGGGGCTCTATATTTTTTCTGTAAATGAGAAATAAAATTTTATTGATAAATTTTTGCCTTAGTTATACGAACGACCTTATTACTCTGGTTTTATAACAAACATTATCAGAATTATTTATTTATGTTTTAGAATTTTTATATTGTAAAAGATGCCGAATACCGACATTGCTTATAACTGAATGCAAATTTGTTTGAAATAAAAGAATTTATTTTTGACATTTCAACAATTGGTTACCATCTTTCTTAATAGTAATAAAACAAATTGAATAAATTAATTAAATTTTAGAAAGGACAAATTTGCATGTTCCTTCATCTGGAATTATGAGAAAATTATCCATCTCTAAACAACTGAAAGATTAGGAAAGTTAGTCTTTCATTGAAATTAAAAGACATCTAGAGAAGTAAAATTCCAGACCAAGAAAGGTAACTTTTTAAGAAAAAGGTAAATTTTATCCTAGAATAACATTACTAAATATAAATCTTTCTTGGTTATAAATGTTCGAGGTGACAGGAATTTTAATTGGTTTCAATACTTCGGTATTTTCAACACCAATCAGATTAAATATATTTTTAATTTTTTCATGCTTTGATAGAAATTTAAGCTTAAATATATTTAGAAGTATACTATATAACTATTAACTTATAAATACAAAAACATTTCATATGAATTTAAAGTTTGAAAGTAATTTAAATAAATTTTAGTTTATGTGTATAAAGACTGATAGCGTTTTGAATAAACATTTAATATGTAAAATTTATAAAAAAAGATTAATTTTCAACTTTTAATATATGATTAAAAATTTTCTTTCTTTATTACAATTTTTTCATAAATTTTTGAAACAATTGTTACTTTTAAATCAGATTTTTTTATCCATTTGTTTTAAATCTATTTTTATATAGTGTTTTTTCTATTTTTTCTTAATTTTTTTTTCCGATTTTACTCTTTAAATATATTTTAAATTTTCCTAACACTTGTAATTATCTTCTAACTTTCATCTAGTTCTAACACTATTTCGTAGATGATGCCGTTGCTATCTTTTGTCTCAAAGACACACAGTCAAGTTCGATCATAACATTCCCATTTTGCACAGATCTTAGGAAGATTTCTTATTTATTTTATATTGTGATCGTATTTAATTTTATTCAATAATAATTTTGTTTCTTCATTCGTTATTTAATATACATTTCTTTTTGACTTTCTTGGATTGCTAGTTTAATTATTTAAATGATTTAAAATTAATAGTTTTTTTTGTCCATCTTTGTTACATTATATCTTCATATTATATCTGTTTTCATATAATATAAATTTTAATTAGAGACAGTTTGGTCATTAATTTTGGAAAAACCATTTTAAAATTGTTTTTAGCTTGTCAAAAATTTAGATGCATTACAATTTATTCTTTTACTTTTCAAGAATTTTTAATTTTTTAAATTATTCAGATTGCTTGTCTACTTTATAGATATATTTAGTAGAATATTATTTTAGCTTATCCTTTAATTTACTTACTTTTGGTAATTTATTTAAAGTATATACTTTTTTATATTGTTAAATTTGCATTCTTCTTTTTCCTCGATTTTTTTTCTCTTATCTCTGATTTGAATGTATATTTATATTTATTAGTATATATGTTTTTACTCAGTCGTATAGCGCTGATTTCTTCCTTAATATATTATTTTTATAATTTGTTAGACTTATTTGCTGAACTTATTCAGGACGGTAAGGTACTGTGTTCATTTATTTTTAAATCAAATTTAACACACACACACCAAATACATATGTGTATATAATATATATATGGTGAATGTGTGTGCGTGTTTGTGTATGTATTTGAAATGTACATTTATATTGCTCCCATTTTATATTCTTTAAGAAGTTTAAATATTTAGCCTAAAATAGTAGGAAAAATTTGAAGAATGCTTGTTCCGAAGAGATAGGGCCTCATTTTTAGGAAAAGAACCATAAATTGACAATATCCTTTATTTAGAAGTACTTTGACAAACGGAGAAGTCTCTACCTATAAGGCGAAATAAAGTTTGTACTGGGTAGAAGATAAGACCCTCAGAAAAGTATTTTTACCTTATTTGCTAAAATAACTCAGCACTTTATGTGAAAATTTGTTTGAAAAATTATCGCAAATAATATTGTTTTTTATACATTATCAAATTCCAACTTAAAATAATAGAAATATGTTTTATTAGTTGCGTTTTGCAAAATATTACATTGTGATTAGATATGGTTTTGTACGTTCTAATCCAGTGGTTCCCAAAGTAGTCCCTACGGATCCCCAGAGGTCTCCGATATCATTCAGGAGGTCCGTGATAAATTAAAATTGGTTTTGGGATCCCTAAGCAACGTCAGGGGGTTCACACAAAGTTTAATAAAAAATAATAAAATTGTGATCCATTTTTGTTACTATGGAAATTTAAATAAATAACAATAAATAAAAAGGTAGCGATTTTTACGTAGCGAGCTTTCAGTTTCCATCAACGTGCTAACAAAAATATAATAACAAAATACTAACGAAATAACAATAAAAAAAATGAAATAATCCCTCAAAAACGAAAATTTTAAGAAACTCCACTGAACAAGCCTATGACTTAATAGCTCTAGATGGCGCCAGCTACTTAAGTTAATAATAAGTGGGGCACGGTGCGACACAGACGGTGGAAAACAGGTTTATACAAGAACGCAATAACGCCGCTACATGCACTAATTTATCTACAATATAAAAGAGGCGTACATCTAATCAACAATTTAGTTCCATGTTATGCTGATACGAAGTGTATGAACAAATTTTCCCAGTCTTAGACAAAAATCGTTTTGTATTGTTAATTGGAAGTTTTGGTATAGTTGCACAGTTTTTTTGTTTTGTTACGCAGATAATGTACTTTTGTTACGTAAGTGTATTTGAATAAAATTGATCTCTTTTGAAAAAATTGTATATCCTATTTTTAATATAGTAATCCCTTAACATTAGTTAAGGGATTATTATATTGAAAAAGTTAAAAAAAAAAGTAAACCCTTAACGTTAGTAATAATACAGTACAAAGAAACGTTTACGAAATGGCTCAGTGCGTAGAAAATTCTTTATGTTAATACTTTAAGTACTCCCATAATGAATCATCTGAATTTTCTGTACAGTTTGACGATTCCACTTTACCAGGAAATGAAACTCTACTTTTAGCTTTTGTAAGATTTGTAAAAGAAGAAAATTTTTTGCCGAGAATTGTTATTTGCTAACTAAATGCTTGGAAACCTATAAGAAAGGTGAAACGTTATTTACTAAATTAAAAAGATTTGTCGATGTAAAATCTATATCTTTGATTAACATAATTTCTGTTGCTACTGATGGTGGTCCAGCAATGATTGGAAGATTCCGAGGATTTCTGGCATACTTAAAATAAGCTATACCGAATATATTTTCAGTACATTCTGTCATTCATCGACATCATTTAGTCGCAAAAAATGTTAGTTAACGTTTGCATGGATCACTAGATTATGTCATTAGAGCAGTCAATAAAATCAAAAGGAACGCCTTCAATGAGAGATTATTTGCTCCATTTTGTATGGAAAATGATGAATATAATCGTTTACAACTTCACACAGAAGTACGTTCGTTATCTAAAAGTGCATGTTTTAATCCATTTTATACACTCTTTGATTTAGTGCTGAAATTCCTGGAAAGCAAAGGCAATGATTTGCGACACAATTTAATTAACTCAAAAAACGACATAGCCTGTATGATTTATTTATTTGCTTAATTTAACGAAATTAATTTGAAATTACAAAGTGAGCAATTAAGTTTAATCAGAACTAAAAGCTTAATATCTGCTTTTGTTGTAAAATTTTTTCAGTACAAACGAAACTTGGGAAGAGGAGAATGTTCTCAGTTTCCAAATCTTTCGAAATTGCAAAAAAGAAAATAAGATTTTTGCTTGCTTACTCTCAACACCTAACGGTTCTTCATGCAGACTTGAACTAAAGATTAGAAGACATTCTTCATTTGGATATTCCCAACTGGATGTTGCACCCTTTACCGCAAGGACAAACTCACATCCCAAATACGAATGAATTCATACTAATATAGGAGCAGCTTATTGAAATCTCCACAAGAAGGAACTTAAATCAATATTTGAACAAGGATGCCACAACTTCTGGTTACAAATACAAATTCCAATTTTATATCCTGGATTACGGGTAATTGTACAGAAGTTGTTGACTGCTTTTCCGTCTTCCTATTTGGTGGAAAGGGAATTTAGATTGCCATTATGAACCTCATCACAAAAAAAAGAAACCGACTAGAAATTAATGCTCTTGGGAATTTGCGGTTGCTACTCACAAACATTGAGCAGGATATAAATATACTCATAACATCTCATGAAGTTCATCCAACTCATTATCTTTTTTAAATTTATTTTAAACAAAAGCTATAATTTCAATAAATAATTTTTTTCAATAAATAATACATTTCAAAATGGTTCCTTTTTAATTTGTAATTTTTATATTATGCATTTATGTAGTTTTTTCACTTGGGGGGGGTCTGTGGGCAAGTTTTCACCATAAAAAGGGGTTAATGGGTGAAAAAAATTTGGGAACCACTGTTCTAATCTATTAATAATAATGTCTACATTTTGAGAAATAAATTATCCATTTCATTACACCCGAGCTCATAGCATCCAAGTAAACTCAGTTAGACGACTGTAATTATTGTCATTGATGGCAACGGACATGTTTAAGTGTCTTCTGGTCATTTATTTTTTTTTTATTTTTTTTTTCTTTGCAAATCGTTTGGTAATGGGGGATATATTGTTTTTTGACATAAATACGGGGCTACTCAAAATGATTCATCCAATTTCAAAATTGCATATTTTCGAAGATAACCAACTCAGAAGGATAGGTAATACATGAATACAAAGAAAAACTGTGAAAAATAAATATTGTGAAAAATAGATGGCTCTCTAAATGGAATAGATGGAATAGAGTTCTTCGGGAAGCTATTCCACGAAAGTTATTTTTAAGTTTTCACGGCGCTTCCTCTTAGTTGGATCAGTCACAATGGACCAGATAACTTGATATTACACAGCTGTCCCCTTAAGTCAGCTGATATGCGATTCTCATGTCTAATCAGCTGATATAGTGCCATGCGATATCTTCCTGTTTGGATTTTATAAAGAGTATGCGCCACCTTTACCAACAAATTTATTTGAACTTAAACAAAGTTCTGTTGCTGTACTATTAATTACCACTGACACTTTACTACATGCCTTTCAAGAATTGACATAGCGAATTGTTATTCGTATAACTAAAGGAAGTTATATTGAAAATGAGCTCCTACATTTTTCTTTTGCATTTATGTATTATTTACCATTCTGTGTCATTTATTTTTGAAAATATGGAATATTGAAATAAGCTGAATCATTTGGAATAAGCAAGGATTTTCCATAACTGATTGCATCACTTATTTGTAATATAGAATTTCAAAAAAAATTATAATAATACAATATAACTTCTTGAAAAAGTTTGTTTTTGTGTTTATGATTTTGTTTATAAAATTAAAGTGATAAGATTGCAAGCTTGGACATGTTCCTTGTGTAGTCGTACCTAACAAGCAGATAGAAATAATTATTTGAATTTGATTAACGTATTACAATTTTGTATATACACTGCTGGCCACACAAAATGCAACACCCTGAAGGAAGCATGCAAACCATGTAAAATTTACATCATGCGTTTGCGATGATGAGCTATGCAAATCATTAGCATTGCAGCTCAGACGCACATCACGGGTGACCGTAATGCCACTCGCAAGCGCTATATAAGGGGAGAACAGATTGGCGATTTGAAGTACGGCAATTGTTTTTTCATGGTTTTTTTTTTTTTTTTTTTTTTTTGCGTGAGCTGTTTACCTATGCCTCATGGAAGACATCGACCGCCTTTTGACCAAGTTTCTGAATTCGACCGAGGAAGAATAGTAGCCCATAGGGATTGCGGATTATCCTTCAGAGAAATCGGTCAACGTGTTGGACGAAACCAAACAACTGTGATGCGGATCTGTGATCGCTGGATGCATGAGGGACCGACGGGGCCGATCTCACCCACCTCGTTGCACCACTGCCCGTGATGACAGGCAGATTGTGCGCATGAGTGAATTATGGATCCGCAGCCCATCACGAACCATGGCATATCAGTTCAGTCTGCCGCATCGTTCGGTGTACGCTCACATTCGTCGCCGTTGCAGCAGATTAGAATATCTCAAGGCGTTCGACTGGCCGTTTACCCGCCGATAATGAACCACAGGTGTTTGCGCCGCCAATGGTGCGATAAACGATCGGACATGGACAAGCAGATGGAACATTGTTGTGTTTACTGGAGAATCTGCTTCTGCCGCAGCATCGCATTGGTCGGATTCGGTTTGATTTTCCATGGTGAGGCTGCTGAACTGTTGCTTGCCATCGCCGCACTGGTCCACGAACCCAGTATCATGGTTACAGGTTGTGTTGGTTTCTCCGCACCTTCGTATATGCAGTTACCGGTACATGATAGTCAGATCCATCTTAGGTGTTGGAGCTGCGTGGTCCTCCAACCTTCAGCCTTTGCATACACCATGCCTAACAAGATTTGCGACCACGTGGTCGCAATGTTCAAGATTTTCTAGCACCCATCAGATTACGATTGCTTCGCCAGCTTAGGTTTACCTCCTATCTTCCCCAATCAGAAAACGTGCTAGTCTGAAACGCACGACGGCCTGGGAACACCACCACTTTAGCTACCGCAGATCAACGGAGTTATGAGACAACCTGGCTACTGTGTACTCAGGATACATCAAAGCCTCTTTGATTTATACTGGCTTGCGGCAGCTGGTCAATAATGGCTCTACTTACTACTGATTCTGCTCATCATCTACACTTCTGAAGAGTGAATTTTAATCTTGATCTTTGTGCAACATGTTATCGAGCAAATAAATTTAGCTTGTAGTATCTCTGTCCTATGGTTGTTCAGTTGTGTGACGCAGTGTATGAATAACTGAAGATATTTCAGTATAATTGATTGATATAGACACACAACCACCAACAAAACACACCCACACATATATTATATACCTATATATATATATAACTGCATGTGTGTATGTCTAACTAATTATGAAAATAAGTATCATCTTAAGCATTATATTTTAAAGTTATATTAATTTCTTATGGATAGTTTATAAAGATCAAATTGAGATTATTATTATATCCGAGGCGTTTTCATCATTTATAAGTGAAACATCGAAAATAGTTTTCTAAATGTTTTGTGAGTTTCGAATAAAGATAATTTAGATATTTCTTAAGTGAATTTACAGATCAGCTAAATTATTAATACAATTTTATTATGCAATGTTTTTAGTCAGTATACTATATGTTCTTTGAAAATCTTAAATCTACTGGGTTCTTAGGAACTCAGAGTTCTAAAGCTTGACAGGGGTTCACAGAAATATTTTACTTATCGGCAAGCTAAATATTTTGATTAAAATTTTTATTTTATTAAGTTCGTTTTAAAGGCACTTACCTTGTAAAATAAATATTATCAATATTTTGAATAGAATAAAATCTTAAAATTTTCTGAAGCCATAAGCTTTAATCACGTTATTCTAAGTTGATACACATTTGTGCTCAGTGAAGAATCGTCCCACTTATTAGACGCTTATTTCTTTTAGAAGTACTTGCTAGTAAAGTTAGACACCCTCTTTTAAAGTTTGAAACATTTGCTGAAGTGATTTGAAAGATAATAATGAATAGTTTCTAGATTCACATAATATTTCTTTGACAGTTAGCACTCATCCCAATAAAATGTAAAATGGTTTTGGCCTATTAAATAAAACAGATCTGCAAAACAATTTTCTTGAATATTTCCAGTTCAAAAAAACCATCTATGAGATCAAATCCCCTTCTAAAGAATATGACACCTCACGAACTCCCAATAAAAGAAAGATAACAACAGATTGATATATCGCCGCACTCAGTTGGACTAAATTTAGTATTCAAAGTTGATAGTTTGATTCATTTTGGATTGACAATAGAAAAGATCTATTCTGAGAATTTTCAAAGGCTCTTTGAACATCAGTGTCATATAATTCACCAGTACCGAAAAATCTATTTTGCACTTCTGTCAAAACACAAATACAGCAAAGGATTGGATGCTCTGAAGAGGAACATCAACAATTTCTAAAACAAATGCTAACAATAAAAAAAGAAGTCTTGAAGCAAAGTCATCAAATTCCTTTCATTAATTTATGTTATAATTTAAAATATTGGTTGTTTTGTTTATTATTCATAGAATATATTTTAGAATCCCCCCCCCTAAAAAAACTCTATTAGCTACCATACCATTCCTCATCTTATTAAGAAGTTTCTATTGTGATTAAAAAAGGTATATATTATAATAATTTTGCAAATTTGAGCAAGATAAATCTTTGATATACTATTTTTCTTCTTTCATTCAAGAAATTTTTCAAAGGAAATAATAGAACTCAAATGTGCCCTAGTTTAAAGTATTTGAGATACCCTGTTTTATAGCAATATTTTTAAGTACCATAATAAAATATTTTAGCTATGGGAGCTTGATTTAATTAATCATATTGTTTTCTAAAGTAATGTGTTACATCTGCTTTTAAAACTTATATACGTAGGATTTATACTACATAATTAGAATAGATAAATAAAACATGTATATGTTATATAAATAGATTTTGCATTAGACGCGTTTCACAGAGAGAATTTCAGGATAATTAATTATATTTATTTACATAACGTCTAATATGTATGAAAATTTTTAATGCCACCAAGTATTTTAAAATGTCTTAATGTAGCAATAAAATAATTTAACAAACATTCAAAACGGTTTTATTTCAATATTAATCATAGTAAAATTTTGCCTAAAAACGAGAGGCAATATATTTACTAAATATGTGTAATTTTACTTTAGCTTGATGGAAACTTCTTTTATTATTAGTAGATGTTCAGAATATCTGTTTTTCAGTTTGTTCTTGCTTTCCTGCTATTTCTAATTATTTTCTCCCAGAACATGACAAGGCCAGATGATGTCATTCCTGAAAAAAGAGTTCACCATAAAATACTTTTATATTATATTTACTTAGCATCTAATGTTTTGCCATTTGGATCAATAAAAATATAAAACTTTATCAATAAAATCATTATAAATGCAATATCAATGTTAATTAAACAGATTCTGTTACAAATGTTTGAGTAACAGGTTCCACTAATTTTTAATCATTTCTTTCAATACGTAAATAAAGTAGATGTTGCTTTAAAATTTCTATCGTTACTTCCATAAATATTAAAAACATTTAAAACGGTAAAAAATTAAAATAAATATTTTATTCTGTACGGTTGTAAAAAATATTATGAATGTCAATATATTAATGAGTGAACTTTAATTTGTTTTGTCACTAATTTTATAATTTTCTTCTAGAATATCCTCAACAGTTTTTTGGTCTTTAGTTAGAAAATATGTCACTAAAACAAATGTTTGAATCAATAAGGAAGTTAAATCTATATAATGGTATTAAACTAGTTACCACAAAGTTATCATTTCCCTATACAATGGACAACGAAAAATTGGAATCATCATCTAAAAAATTCAATTAGTTTTAGCAATATCTTATATCATTTGCATAGTGTTTCATCCAAGTAAATAATAGAAAAACATTCTTTTGATTAAACTAAAAATTAAATGTTGAGTTTGTGCTCATATGTGAAGAAAAATGTTCAATAATATGGATAATTAAAGAGAACTTACTCAGGTACCTCTTTCTAATATAGTTCACATTATCTAAAGGAAAATAAATTTCATAAAATTTGAACATCATTATCATATACACAAGCTTAAAATTAATTTAGTTGATTAGAAAAAGAAATTTAACAGTTGTTACACAGAACTAATATTCTGTAGAATTATCACAAACTAATTTAATTAATCACCAAAACTCATTTTGAATTAATAAAATTCAAATAATAATTCTAAAATTTTTATTTTGACTTACAGGTTGAGAAAAACCAAGTATTTGTAAGTTTCTGCTGTCTAAAGAAAGTATTCCTTCTAATTTCAGGTTAAATTTTATATTTATTGTTTGTAGATTATCACGATAATTTCTAATTATATTTAATAGAAGTACCTATATAGTATTTTATAAGTTTAGAAATTTTTTCAACAAGTCCCTTTTAATTCTATCTCTATAATATTTATTTCATCTGTCGTATGTTCAGATACATTAATGAGTGTAATGCCTCCCTAAGGTTTTCCCCAAAGTATTACTAAATAAGAATGCAAATCAAGCTGCAGAACTTTTTTTTCCACAGATGAACTTTTAATTTAATTAACAGCAATTAATCAATTAATTAACTTTATCAGTCATATTATGAATTACTTTCTATTTTTAATTCAATAACATTTAAAAAGTGAATCCTGCTTTTAAAAGCAGAACTATTAGTATCACGTTAAAATTTTCAAGGTTAATAATTTTTGTTTTTTATGATTTCTTAAAATTACGCAGTGATGAAATTGATTCACATAATTCGATGTGAATCAATTTCATTATAAGTCAATTCATGTAAAATCAACAGGACGACAGGGTAAAATGTCGTGATACTCGTAACAGACTACGTTCTACTGTTCTAAAATTTCTATAAATGTTCTATCATGAAACAGTGTTCAATTCTTTTCATGCTTAATCTTTTCCAGCCCTTTATTCTGATCAAAATATCAAATAACTGAATTTAAGAAAATGTATCTTAATGTCATACAAATATCAAATGTGTATTTAAATGCTGCTTCCTAGCTATCAAATGGTGTATTTTGGACTATTAGATATATAAAATATAAATATTCCGTATGACGTGTTAATATTAAGAAATTCTTCGTTTCATCGTGAACAGCTTGTTATTTAATACATATCTATGATATGTGCAATTATGTTAATTTTGATGCAAAGTAAAGTATTTTACAAATATTTCGACAGATTTATACAGATCCTATATTATTAGTTCATATTCCTTAGTTAAAGGAATTATTGTTCGTAATAGTATCCACTCTACAAAACAATAATCTAACTTTACCTCCAACATTTATAAGAGAGACATTGTTCCTGAATTTTAAAACCTCATGTTTCAATGTTAAATTAGATACTAATTTGAGTCAATATTACTTTGATATATCCTACTAGTTTTCTGATGTTTAGAGTTTTATTAAATATTCAAAATATATTACCTGCTTTTGTGTTTCTAATCCTCCAAAAAATCCGTCAAGGGTGCAATTTCCAGGTCCATTGAGACCAAGCTCTTCTTCACATTGTACATCAGCATCTGTGTACTAAAGCAATATATAACAAACATTAATGTTAATGTTTCGAAACTAACGAATTCTTATAAAATGTATGATTTAATCGTTTCAAAAACGAAAATTGTTCTCAAATTCAAAGGAAATAATATCTCTTTACTGCATTTCTATTTGTTTCCTTAGAGATAAAATTCGAGGTATACACATAATTACGAATCCGACAAAATATTGTTTCTTTTCCAATAATTATTTATATTACATTCAGGCTCTATGTGTATAAGCTTATATATTCACCAGTGGCATTCATTCAAAAAACTAGTTAAAATGTTTACTGTTCTGTTTTTTAACTAAAATAACTCATGTATTTGAACAAAAGCATCTTATGAACGACATAAGAAAGTCGTCATCTAACATTCATATAGAATATCCAATTTAGTACTTCATAACTAAGTAAAGCAATCCAGTTTCACTTACGATACAACACTTAATATGTTGGTTTCATTAAATAACTTTAATACATAACCTGTCTATTAGTTTCTTTTCAATAATAATTTGATTATTTTTTATTTTACAAAATTAAAGTGATAAGATTTGTCAAGTCTTGGACATTTCGCTTGTGTAGTCGTATCCAACGAAGCAGATAAATTATTGTTGGATTTGATTAACTAATCATTCAATTTTGGCTAATACACTAGCTGCCACAAAATGCAACCACCCTGAAGGAAGACGCAAACCATGTAAATTCTAATCATGCGATGCCGGATAGTGAGCTATGCAAATCATTAGCATTGCAGTCAGATGCGCATCAGCGGGTGACTGTAATGCCACTCGCAAGAGCGCTATAAAGGGAGAACAGGATTAGGCGATTTGAAGTACGGCAATTGTTTTTCATATTTTTTTTTTTTTTTTTATGTGAGCTGTTTACCATGCACTCATTCGGAAGACATCGACCGCCTTTGACGTGATTTCAATTCGACCGAGGAAGAATATTAGCCCGAAGGTGAGGTTATCCTTCAGAAATCGGTCAACGTGTTGGACGAAACAAACAACTGTGATCGGATCTGTGATCGCTGGATGAGGACAAAGGACCGTCTACCACCTCGTTGCACCACTGCCCGTGATGACAGGCAGATTGTGGTGGTTATGGATCACGCAGCCATCACGAACTGCGCGATCAGATTTAAAGTAGCTACGCATCATTCAGTGTCCGCGTGACCCATTCGACGTTTGCGGCAGATTAGAATGTCAGCTCAAGGCGGATTCTTAGCTCGTTTGCCCTTGACTCAGGGAACCACGGCGTTTTGCGCCAGTAGTGCGAAAACGGTGGACACTGGACACGGAATGGCGACATTGTTTACTGCGAATACTGCTTCTGCTTAACATCGATGGTCGATTCGGTTTGAGACAGTGGTGCAGCTGCTGACTGTTGCTTTATGCATCGCCGCCTGGTCCTGCAACCGGTATCATGGTTGGAGTGTGTGGATTCGTTCCCACCTCTAATGCGATTACCGGTAACTAATAGCCAGCGCTCATCTCGCAAGGTTTGGAGCCGTGGTCCTCCATCCTTCGCATTGCGCATCAGCCATATTTCAACAAGATAATGCACCGACCACGTGGTACGCAATGTTCAGAGTTCTTCTTTACTGCATCAGTTAATTGCTTCCTTGGCCTGCTTGTCCCCTATCTACAATCGAAAACGTATGGTGAAGTACTTGCACAACGACTGGCCTGGGATACACTACACTGCTACCAGATCAACGGCTTGTGGGAGCCACTGGACTGCTGTACTCCAAGGATATCCAAAGCCTCTTTGATTTATATACAGGAGCTGCGGCGGGTTTATACCAAATAATGGCGGCTACACTAACCACAGTTCTGTCATCATCTCGCACTTCGCAAGAGCTGTAATTTTAATCATTTGAATCTTTTGACTTAATGTTATCTGACAAATAAATTTGGCTGTATATCTGTTCTATAGATTTGTTCAATTTGGTGACCAAGTGTATACATGACTGAAAGTTTTGCATGATAATTGTATTATATGAACACACACACATATATATATATATATATGCGCGTATTGTGTATATAAATAGTATGACAGTATCATCTTAAGCATTATATTTTAAAAATTTATATTAATTTCTTATGGATAAGTTTATAAAGATCAAATGAGAGATTATTATTAATATCCGAGGCGTTTTCATCTATTTATAAGTAGAAACATCGAAAATAGTTTTCTAAAATGTTTATGTGAAGTTTCAAAATAAAAGATAATTTAGATATTTTCTTGAAGTGAATTTATCAAATCCTTCAAATTATTAATACAAATTTTATGTACAATGTTTTAGTGATCAGGCTATATGTTCTTTAGAGAAGAGGTCTTAAATCTGGGTTCCTTGGAACTCTAAGGTTCCCTAAAACTTTGACAGGGGTTCAGCAAGAAATCTTTATTTGCTTAATCCAAGCCTAAATATTTTATTAAAATTTTTATTTTTATTAGAGATTGAATTTTTAAAGGCATTCGCTTGTAAAAATAAATATTAATAAATATTTTATAGATAAAATAAAATCTTAAATTTTCTAAAAGCCATAAGCTTTAAATACATTATTCTAGAAGCATTAGGTCACACATTTGGCTCAGCTGAAGAATCGTCCACTTATTTTAGGCACTTATTTCGCTATTTTTAAGTATATAGTAAAGTTGACACCACTCTTTTAAAGTTGAAATTTTGGCAATTGCATTTTGAAAGATAATAATGAATGATTTCCTAATTTGCATAATATTTTGTAGACGGTAGCACTCATCCCAATAAAAATGTAAAAATGAGTTTGGCCCTACATTAAACAAACAGATCTGCAAAAAATATTTCTTGAATATTTCCCAGTTCAAAAAGAAAACCTATCTTGAATCCAAAATCCTTCTCAAAAATGTGACACCTCCGAACTTCCAATAAAAGAAAGATAACAACGAATTGATATATCGACCGACACTCAGTTGGAACTAAATTTTATTCAAGTTGATGTTGTGCATTTTTGGATTGACAATAGAAAAGATTATTCTGAAATTTTCAAAAATGTGAACATCCAGTGTATAATTCAACCGTGTATGCAAAATCTATTTTACGCGTCTACAAAAAAATACAGCAAGAGATTGGATGCTGAAGAGAA
Organism: Nephila pilipes; assembly: GCA_019974015.1. Lineage (NCBI taxonomy): Eukaryota > Metazoa > Arthropoda > Arachnida > Araneae > Nephilidae > Nephila > Nephila pilipes. The sequence goes on from BMAW01104974.1 coordinate 31,562, forward strand.
CATCAACAATTATTCTAAACTTAAAAATACTTAACAATAAAAAAAAATCACAGCAAAGTCATTAAAAATTCCTTTCATTAATTTGTTATAATTTAAAATATTGTTGCTTTTGTTTATTATTCATAGAATATATTTTAGAATCCCCAAAAACTCTAAGTAATACCATTCCTATTATTAAAAGTTTCTGTGATTAAAAGGTATATATTATACATTTTAGATTTGAGCAAGATAAATCTTTGATATCTATTTTAACCTCTTTCTAAAGGTTTCAGAAATAATAAGCTCTAAGCTTCCTAAGTTTAAAATGTTGAATACCCCTGTTTTATAATATTTTAACACCATAATAAAAATAATTAGACTTGATTTAATTAATCATATTGTTTTTCTGCAAAATATATGTGTTAACATACGCTTTTAAAACTTATAATACGTAGATTTATCTACCATAATTAGAATGTAAATTAAATAAAAAACATGTGTTATATAAATAAGATTTTGCATTACCAAACGTTTCACAGAGAGAATTTCGAAATAATTAAATTATATTTATTTACATATGTAATTATGAAATGAAAATTTTTAATGCCACCAATTATTTTAAAATGTCTTAATGTAGCAATAAAATAATTTAACAAACATTCAAAACGGTTTTATTTCAATATTAATCATAGTAAAATTTTGCCTAAAAACGAGAGGCAATATATTTACTAAATATGTGTAATTTTTCTTTAACTTGTTAAGCTTCTTTTAATTAATGAATGCGTTTCAGAATATCTGTTTTTCAGTTTGTTCTTGCTTTCCTGCTATTTCTAATTAGTTTCTCCAGAACACGTATTAAGAAGACCGGTAATGCATTCCTGAAAGAAAAGTTCACCATAAAACCACTTTTATATTATATTTGCAACATTAATGTTTTGCCATTTTGAGATCAATAAAAATATTAAATAACTTTATCAATAAAATCATTATGAAATGCAATATTTCCACCAATGTTACGAATTAAAACAGATTCTAGTTACAATGTTTGAGTACGAGTTCCACTAGTTTTTTAATCATTTTCTTTCAATAACCCTTTAAATAAAGTAGATGTTGCTTTAAAATTTTAATCGTTAACCCATAAATAAAAATATAAAAACGGTAAAATTAAAATAAATTATTTTATTCTGGTACGATTGAATAAAAATATTATAGCAAATATTAATTTATATCAAAATTGAACTTTAATTTGTTTTGTCCTTAATTTTATAATTTTTTCCTTTAGAATTTCCTCAACGAAAGTTTTTGGTCTTTAGTTAGTAAAATATGTCATAAAGCAAATGTTTGAATAATAAGAAGTTAAATCTATATAATGAGTATTAAACTAGTTACCACAAAGTTATCCATTTCCCTCTTCTCATCATCGGACAGGTCCTGAAAAATTGGAATCATCATTAAAATTCAAGTTAGTTTTACAATATCTTACTTATACATTTGCATATGTGTTTCATCCTAAGTAAATAATAGAAAGTAAATTCTTTTTGAAATTTCACAACTTAAAAATTAAATATTGAGTTTGTTTGTCTCATATTGAAGAAAAATGTATTCAATAATATGGATAATTAAAGAACTTACTTCAGGTACTCTTTCTAATATGCATTCATTAATCTAAAAAGGAAAATAAATTTCATAAAATTTACCGATGCATGCATTATTATATACACAAGCTTAAAATTAATTAGTTTATTGAAAAAGAAATTTAATAGTTGTTACACAAGACCAATATTCTATAAGAATTATTCACAAAATAATTTTAATAATTAATCACGCAAAACTCATTTTAATTATATAAATTCCAAATAGATAATAGTCTTAAAATTTTATTTTGACTTACAGGTTGAGAGTAAAAACCACAGTATTTTAAAAGTTTCTGCTGTCTAAAAGAAAGTATTCCTTTAATTTAAGGTTAATTTTTATAATTTATTGTTGGGTAAATCCACGATAATTTCTAATTATATTTTAATAAGTACCTATGCTATATTTATAAGTTTTAAATTTTTTCAACAAATTAATTTGCTTAATTCTATCTCATAATATTTATTTCAGCTGTCATGTAATTCAGATACATGTAATGAATTAGCTCTCCTTAAGGTTTTTTCCCCCAAAGTATTACTAATAAAAAATACCGAAAATCAAGCTGCGAATCTTTTTTCCACAACGATGAACTTTTTAATTAATTAACAGCAATTAACCAAACTAACTTTTCGAAGTCATATTATCTCAAATTACTTACATATTTTAATTATAATAACATTTAATAAATGTGAATCAACTGCTTTAAACGAACTTAGTATTATCGCTTGTTAAAATTTTCAAGGTTAATAATTTTTGTTTTTATGAGATTTCTTAAAATTACGCAGTGATGAAATTGATTCACATAATTCGATGTGAATCAATTTCATCATAAGTCAATTCAGGTGTAAAATCAACCAGGACGACAGGGTAAAATGTCATGATACTCGTAACAGCTTTGCGTTTACTGCTTCATCTAAAATTTCTATAAATGTTCTATCATTGAAACGATGCAATTCTTTTCTGCTTAATCTTTTTCCATCCCTTTATTCTTGATCAAAATATCAAATAGCAAGACATTTAAGCAGAAATGTAATGTCTATACGCAATGTCTATACGCAAAATATCAAATAGTGTATTCAAATACTGCTTCCCTACGCAATATCAAATGGTGTATTTTGGACTATTGAATTATATATAAAATATAAATATTCCGTATGACGTGTTAATATTAAGAAATTCTTCGTTTCATCGTGAACAGCTTGTTATTTAATACATATCTATGATATGTGCAATTATGTTAATTTTGATGCAAAGTAAAGTATTTTACAAATATTTCGACAGATTTATACAGATCCTATATTATTAGTTCATATTCCTTAGTTAAAGGATTGTGTTCGTAATAGTATCCCTCTACAAAACAATAATCTAACTTTACCTCCAACATTTATAAGAGACATTGTTCCTGAATTTTAAAACTGCTCATGTTTCAGTGTTAGAGTAGATACTAATTTGAGTCAATATTACTTTGATATATCCTACTAGTTTCTGATGTTTAGTTTTATTAAATATTCAAAATATTACACTGCTTGTGTTTTAAATCCTCCAAAAAATCCGTCAAGGGATTGCAATTTCCAGGTCCGTTGAGGACCAAGCTCTTCTTCATTGTACATCAGCATCTGTGTCAATATATAACAAACATTAATGTTAATGTTTCACAAACTAACGAATTCTTATAAAATGTATGTAGTTTAATC
>BMAW01104974.1:34891-60235 GCA_019974015.1 Nephila pilipes
GTTTCAAAAACGAAAATTGTTCTCAAATTCAAAGGAAATAATATCTCGTACATTTCTATTTGTTTCCTTAGAGATAAAATTCGAGGTATACACATAATTACGAATCCGACAAAATATTGTTTCTTTTCCAATAATTATTTATATTACATTCAGGCTCTATGTGTATAAGCTTATATATTCACCAGTGGCATTCATTCAAAAAACTAGTTAAAATGTTTACTGTTCTGTTTTTTAACTAAAATAACTCATGTATTTGAACAAAAGCATCTTATGAACGACATAAGAAAGTCGTCATCTAACATTCATATAGAATATCCAATTTAGTACTTCATAACTAAGTAAAGCAATCCAGTTTCACTTACGATACAACACTTAATATGTTGGTTTCATTAAATAACATAACCTGTCTATTAGTTTCTTTTCAATAATAATTTGATTATTTTAGCGTTAATGAAAATTGGCTATCCTAACAAATCAAAAATATGAAATCCGTTAAGAAATATTCTCATTAAAGTATCCTAAAGGTCGCATTTCACACAGAGTATTGAAAATTTCTTTTCTTATTTATCATAAATTTAGAATACATTTGTTTGAAATCGTAGAGCCATAAAAATGTTATAAAGAAAAGGAAAAATTTTCATATTTTTCAGTCATAGTTTTATAATTATAAAAAGACATATCCGGCATCACTGATAGTGATTCAAAGTAAATTAAGTAATTTAGTTAACAAAGTAAATTGATTTAAAAATAACATTTCAAAGTGTAGTTACGTATTTTTTTTCAGTAATTAATTTCTTATCACAAAATTAATCTAAATTTCAAACTATGTAAAATTCCTTTCAGAACTCTCAGAGTTTCGAAAGTTTGACATGCAATGCTAAATATTATATACTAATTATTAAATTGTCCAATAAAAATCTAAAAATCTTTCACAATAGAAATATACTATAGAAGACTTTTGCAACATGATTAATGCTTATAATCCAAAACTTCAATTAGAAAATTTTATATACATAGCATAAACAAAATATTTGCGTACTTTCAAAAGCATTAAAAATATCGTACCAATAAGAGAGATTTGGCTTGAAATAAAATTTAATTCACATAATTAGATGAATAGCTGATTCACTTGCTTCTAAAATCTAGTATCTGGAGTATTAGGTAAGCATCTGAGGTATTAGGTGATCCCACAAATGCTTTATTGGAGACATGTTTGGGAAGCAGTCTGGCCGTCTGAACATAACATAGAAAGCCTTAAGCTACTCGAGCTGTATGCAGATGAGCATTTTTTTGGCGAAAAATTGCCATTAGGACCCTTTAGGGCGAAAAATGTCTTCAGCATAACTCTGGCCTGTGAAGGTTCCACATACCACAATTAGAATGGGCCGGCTGTCATATGCTAACACCCTTATATGTGGGCATTGTGTTACGCGACAGCGTGGATGAAATAGTACCGTTCATCAGGGCATATCTACATTCGATCGTGGATATCATCTGTCTCCAAAATGAACAGGAATTCATCACTAAACATTATGTTTGGCCGTTCTATGGTATTCCACGTCGCTCTGGCTTGGCATCACTGTAGACGGAGTCACCGATATGTCGGTGTTAAAGTCAGCACATTGAGAAGGCCATTGGATTACAGATTTGCCTCCGCAAGACTTCTGGAAAAGGTTTCTTGAACATTTTGCAGTCCACGTTTGATTGTTTCGTAGAACGAGTCTCTGTGGGATTCACAAGCGCTTGCCTCACGAACCTTCGATTCTCTCGCCTCGCCGTCTTCCTGGTCACTCCATATTCGGTTTTCCATAAGTGGGTACTATTTCGTGTCTTTTGCTCCGAACATGTTCAATACTATCGATCTTGTGAACAACACGGCACGTTGACCAGCTACGGTTTGTATGCCGATGATCAAGCCCTTCTGAAACTCGCTTAACTGAAAGAAATGTCTTATATCACGTTTGCCTGGAATTCATCCTTTCTAAAGTCTCCATTGTGGCGGAATGTGATTGTTACGTTTATGAATCTTCCACCATGTATATGTTTATACAGGACCCACTTCCTGATTGTAGTGCCACTGCATAGTGTATAGTCTTACGCATTGGCACTTAACTTGAATAATTTTCGTACTGGACATCATTCAACTAATTTGTGAATTTTCGTGATTATAGCTCGCTTCCTTCTGCGTGTATGTTCATGTTCCTGAGTATATATGTGTGTATGAGTGTTGTGTGTGTTAATAAGTTATTTCTGTATAGTCCACAAATCATGCATAAATGCGTTCATAAAATGTTCGTTTAGTAAATTAATTTTCTATTTTTCATAAAAAATTTATGAATAAATTTTGCTTGAAAAAATAGTTTGTAGTATTTACTGGTTTCGTAATTTTGTATTTATAAAAACGATACGAATATGTAGATCTCAGTTTAGTTTTTATTAATGTCGCTCTAGCAGCAACAAGAGGGCTATTGGCGAGGTTCCTCGTAATTTCAAACTTCGGTCAAATGACGAGGACGACACCTGAGCTAGCACCCCTTCTCCTAACTTTCATACCACGCCAAGGAAGGATTTTGAGCCTCGGCACATTAAATGTGCATCAGCCCCGTCTACACGGTGGGTCTTTTGTGACTAAGGCTCGAACCCGCGACTCAACAAAAACCACCGGCTACGAGTCTGAAAGTATGACCACTAAGCTACCGCGGCCACATATAAATTTCAGAGCAAGAAAGTGTTTATGGGATGCGTTTGTGTCTCTAACAAACGAATGTTAATGCCAGATCGGTAATTATGTCTTAAACCCATTTACAGAAAAAAATCTTTTTCAGTGCATTTAATTGCCCTTTTCAGCCAGAATTATTTAGGTTGAAACTTTCACTTAAGCCATATCGTTGTTCCTATTGCATTCTTAGTAACATTCGTTTTAAACTGCATTCTATGTAACAACAAGCAATGATAAATTTGAATTTTTTAAGTATTGAATTTTTTGTAGTGATACTGCTATTAGAAAGATTTTTTGTTTTCCTTTTTAGATGAATTCGATTGTGTCTCTTTATTTTATTTAGTTCATTTTTTTTTTTTTTTTTTTGTTTCTGTGTAAATCCTTTCAAGAAAAATTATCTTATGCAATTTCTCTCTTGTGTAACTGTGTTTTAATTTTAGTTAATTCATAATGTTTCATAAGCTTTCAGTTCTTTCGTAATGGATCTGAAATTACAAAAAAAAAAAAAAAAAAAATGTGCTGTGAATTATCTATTACTCGTCGTATAGTACTGAAACGGGTAATTAGGTAGTTAATATAGAACTGGCTTGTTTGACGGTTAGGTGATTTAGTAAAACTTAAGGAATTTGTAACTTAAAATCGCTTTAATTATAAGTCGATCAAACTTCTGACGCTAATTTTATTATTATAATTATTATTTTGGCTATTTACATTTTATCCTGATTCTAAGACTTGTTTTGAGTGAACACTTTCAACCGATAATATATGAAGAAGTTGCTTCAGTTTACTGCAAACAAGCTAAGTATATCATGACTGGGAATCGAAATATAAAATGAAATGTTGAAACAAGTGACTTTTTCTAACTAAAGTTGTATCTAAATCGCAGTCAGTGCCCTGAAGGTCACCAAGACCATGTCCTAAATAGATGCGATGCATTCACACAATTATCAATTCCAAAGTATATAAATTTATAATAATGTTAGTTTCATATTGGTTCAGAATATTCTCAGGGATTTCACAGCCTCCAATTATCTTATTAAATATCAGTCTAATGGGAATAATCAGCTAAATCCAACTTTATTTCGGGGCTAATGTTATCGCCACTCTTTGAGGGACTTTAGTGCCGGGTGTGATTTGAGCTCCGAAACTTTGGGCCCTAAGATATCTAGTCTGGTCTTCTTTTCTGAACCTTAGACAACTAAGCCGAAAAGATAGTCTCCGTCAGATCATTTTCATGGTAATATTATTCCTTTTGAGTTTACTGGAATATTCCAATTCAAGTTTCATTTGGGCAATACGAAAATTCATAGATTTTTTTGTGAATTGTATTTAAAAAACTTTTCGCTCAACTATTACTGTAATTGATACACATCCCCTGTCTGTTTCATTTTAACTTCTTTTGGATTGTTTCCATTTACGCCATCGGCTGTATCTAATTGAGATTGTTGGTGTATGAGCTGCAGCCAGTTACATTACTAATTGTGGTGTATGCATGGGTGACTTATTTAGAATTACAGAACAAATTTCCTTACAAGATTTTCCCTTCTAGACTGTGCTGCCATCTAGTGTTCAAATTATTGGTTTCTAATTCGACACGGATGTATTCCCTCCTTTTATTTTGGAGATAAGTTTCTTCACTCTGAAGAGAACGGTCTAGCGTACTTGGATGATGGAGAAATGCTTCAACTTTAAATTTCTGAAGCAGAAGAAAACTCTTCGAATGTTCTTTGTTTATGTATAGATAAGAGAGCTGAAATGAGACTCCCATTCGGGTCGGTTATCACACACATTTACTTACATTCTTGCACGCATATTTAATCAAAGCTGTTACGTCAGTAAATTTTATGATGTAAAATCATCACTTCAATACTTCGCCTGCCAATGAGTATATGATTAAAACTGCGTGATCCTGTCTATAATTCTAAAACATAAGATATAAAGGAAAGGCTTAAGAATCATATGCCTTTAGATTAAAGGCAGATTCATACCATTCGTCGCTGAATTCTGAGCTAGATTGCAAGTATGCTATGTTCCCTGCGTTCCTTTTGTGACGTTATGCTTCTTTTCATGTCACCATTTAAGCATTCGTTATCAAATTAAAGAAATAAATTTTCAAAATTCCTGAAATCTTTATAAAACGCAAGATCACTTTGAAAACTAAACGCATATATATATATATGTTTGTGTGTGTGTGTGTGTGTGTGTGTGTGTGCTATTTTTTTCCTTTTATACATTTTCTTAAACTTTAGTACTTTCTATCTCTAATAATCACAAAGTTATCTATCTATTTCAGATCAAATTTATCTGAAGAATAATGCAACAAATTATCTTTTGCGAATATCTGTGAAATGATAGGAAATGCAAGAGATTTTTGAGAAATATGTTACAAAGAACAATTTCTATTTCAATGTGAAAAATTTGACAATTCGTTTTGAAATTTTTTTATTAGATGTTAATTGATTATAAAAAAATTATTCAGTAATTTCATTTATTCAAAACTTATTTTCTGGAAGGTAAGTAACACCAATTTTATCAAAGCAAAACGAGAGTTTATATAAGTTATTGGGTATCGCTTTCTTTACATTAATATACATTTTGATCAGTTGTATAGAATTCTTAACAGTGAATATAAATTAATTCTGTTATCTCTTTGATTAAATATGCTATAGTCATAAATCCCATAATCATAACTTTTTTTTTAATTTCATAAGATTATTTCTCTACCATATTTCCGTATAAAATCGAAATACAATTGTAATATATAAAATAAAAGTCTGGTTAACTTGAATAACATTTAAACTTAAAAAATGTTAGATATTTTGAAGGAAATGCTTAAATAATACATATTCGATTGCACCCTGAATTTAACGTCGTAAAGACATTCTGCAAAGGAAAGGGGGAAATTTACCACACGGGAAAGATATAGATACTCTGTATTTAATACATAAAAACTGATACAGTATTAATCAAACGTGCAAGGTTAATTTTCGTCCATTTAGCTCATGGTGGTAGAATTGGAAAATATTATTTTTAAAACACCTATTTGAAATGCATTGCAAGCAACATAAAAATTACTTTGACTGGTTTTCTCGCAATCACATTGAAAAAAGAAATTGAATGAGAGGTTTGTGTTGCTTAAAAGTAAAGTTAGTATAATGATCATTTGAAAAATATTTGCATGATATGATTAGGTTATTTTTTGGATTTCTGCTTTCATATAAAAGCAGGTAATAATTAATTGTGTAGAAAATAATATGGTGTTGGACGTATTTTACCTCTATGAAAAACTTAACGAATTAATACATCAGAAATTGCAATTTTTGTATTTTAATGCAATAACCTAGGAATATTTATAAATTTTATCACGTTACGTTAGGCAGTAGTATGTGCCTTGCTAATAATACCTCTAAGAGAATAAAGTATTGACAGTTCGAAAAGATTTGTAACCCAAATTACGTTTCAAATAACGAATTTTTATTTAAGTCTTCAGATGATTATTCATAATATACAATAGATTACAGATTGAATAATAGACTCTTTAAATAATCAGGTAAAGAATTAGAAAGAAGGATCATTTGCGAAAGTATTGCAAAACCACTCGTTGCGTTTCAGTCTATGATTCAAATGTGCATTTTATAAAAGTTTTTGAAACGTTTCTGGTTCTTAATGCTCTTACGCAAAGATAAATATTTCAGCTTTATTTGAATAGCACAAGAAATACTTATTCCATCAATTAATTTCTAACAGAATTATTATTTATACATTTTTTTATCTACATGTAATGTACTTGCTCTTTATAATTAATACTATCTGCTGAAATACACACACTTAAATTGTATAATTCTAATCCTGATACAGTATTTTTTGTTAATGTATTATTTGAACACATACAATGGCAAAACGAAAAAGGCTATAGCTGTAAAAATAATATATTATCGTTTAGCATACACATTTTTTTTAGATATTTTATTCAGATTTGAGTTCTTGTAATCACTATCTATTCCTTAGCTTACCTTTACACACGTATTTGCTTTTAAATAAATGAAAAATATTTCTTCTCGCCAAATCTATAGGGTTCGAGGTATTAAATGTAAAATAAAATTGAGCCACTAACCCTATGCAGATTCATCTGGAGCTTTACCAAAAGCTCTTTAATTAAAGCAGATCAATATCAACGCTTCATTTATTTTCCGCTAACTATTTTCATCACAAGCTAAGTAACCAGTCTTATTAATTATTTATTAAATCACAATCGAATCACGAAATTCTTGATCAATTACTTTATTTAACTATCCTTATATCGAGTGAAAACATCGTTTTATCCTAATTTTTTGACAGCTATGAAGAAAATGTTTGTTTTATTTACAAGGAATAATTCAAGTTCTCCGGATATAGTTATTTAGAAGACCCATTTATAAAGTTGCGCAAAACTTATCGTAACTTAGGTTCACCTTAAAACTTTGCAAAACTTACCAAAAAACCTTTAGTAATTTTAAGACTGCGTTTCTTAGATGTAATTCTATTTTGGAAGGAATTCTCTCAGTTCAAGCAACCAATTTATTATCAAATTATTTTCTTTTAAGTTCAATATTAAAGTTTTCTTCCAATTATATTTGGCGAGTTTTCCTTCATCAATGAAAACACGTTATTAATTTTTTTGATCATTATATTCAAACCTGCCTTACGAAAAATATATCTTTGCATTGTAATTACGCATATGTAATTTTCTTTTAAAAACAAAACGGTATCCCTTCCTTCGATATCTTTTCAAATTTTATTCAATTTAATATGCTTATATTTTAATTAGATTACGTGTTTGGAATATTATATTTCAGTAGAATTTTCATTCGTCAATGTTCAGTTATTTATTCTTGCTTAGAATATATCGTTCGAAAGCTTATCATCATTTTTAAATTACAATTTAAGTCCTTAATTACGGTGAAATGATTATTGATTTTATAAATAAATATAAAATATCGATATATAATTAAATATTACAAGTATATACCCGTTTGGCAAGAAACTTTTTACAATCCAAGAATCCATCACACAAGGCTTGATCACCAGCTAAAACACCAACAGTTTGAATTAAAAAGTTTAAAAAATAGACGAAATAATAATTCGTTACTAATGAAAGACAAAAGAAAACATGCAATTGCTTTCTTATAACTTTGTATATTCCTTAAAATATTTGAAGTAAATGAGAAATTACTAATTGTCGTAAGATGATTTTTTTTTATAAAAAAAACAGAGGAATAAATTATTTATTCTTGCACAGGGTGCGATAATACAAGTCTAAGGTAAATAAGTGAGGAAATAATCTCAATATTACAACTTCAAGACTAGATTCCATGTAAAACAGACATATTAAGTAACAGAAAGTTGCTTTATAACTGTAATTAGAGATTTCAGTTTCTTAACTAGGGTTCGAATTAAACTTTAAATAGAGTGATAACATTTAAATATCAACCTGGGTAAAATGGAGATTCGAGTTGTTGAGCTTCTAAATAAATAACTAAGTAAGTCTCTAGTAATAGTGTGCAATTGTAATATACATTTGTCTATTTGCCTCTAATTGCGTAATAAATCGGAGTGTCGTTTATAGATAACTATGACAATAAACTTCCGTCCTTAAAATAATCGATTAATTATAATAATTCTTCTCAAACTTGCTAAATCCCTTTTTATATTCAACTGAAATAAAAAGACGTGCTTTCGATAAAGAATTGTTTTACATACCATAAAACAATTTGAGACACAAGTTTAAGTTAGAATCATATTTTTACAAATCTTTATCACAGTTACTATACCTTTATTTTTCTATCATATTTAGCATAGGAATTTCTCTTTGAATATTATTCCTTCGATAAAAATGAAATGCATGTTTTAATGTTAGATGTATGTAAAGAGTACGGTGCTAATTCTGGAGATTTCGTCATCAGACATTAAAATAAATGAACAAGATACACTGATTATGCTAAGCGGTATTTTGTATGAGTCGGAGAGAAATACACCACCATAATTGACAAAAATGTAGATTAAAGTGTTCCTAATCTCATTTTATTAATATCTGTCGTTATGTTTAATAAATAATGTAGAATAATTATTTTCGTATTTCCTTTCCAAAAATATATAAATACCAATTATCCACAAAAAATGTATTTCGATGCAAATTTCATTTGAAAATAAATACTACAGTTATTTAAAAAAAAGTTGAAAATGACGTTTGTGGCTTAGACATAAAAACCAGTTTTACTTTTATTAAGAGTTAGAAAACACTGCATTGTTAAAACTAGATTATCAAATAATGTGTATCGTTACATTTCGTAGTTATTTTTTGCATTTATGAATGTAGCTAATTATAACCAAGTTTTTTTTTGACACAATAAGTAATAAAATAATTTGCAACAATCGATTTCGGTTCACTCTCTGTGATGACCATAAAGGAATTAAAACTCCTTTCACAATAAGGTTTTAAAACATATTTTCCAAAATTTATTTTAAGTATTTTTAATAATTATTTTTTTTTGGCAAATATCTCAAAAAATTAGATTTGATACTGTAATATAAGAGGGAATTTTTTTTAAAAAAATTTAACTTAGGTGAATAACAGGGAAAACTGGAGATCTGAGACAGGGAAAACTGAATCGGATAAAACATGTTCGACCATTTGCTGATCATCACAAGGTTAAGAAAAAGCTATAATCTAACAAAAATATTTTACATTTACATATTAAGGATAAAGCATATACTACATTTACACATTAAGGATAAAGCAAGTACTACTTTTTATAGAAAAAAAAACTTCTTTAGAAGGGGTTAGTGACAATTTCAGAAATATTTAAAGTTTGTCAAATAAAACCTTATTTTTGTTATAAAAGCTGAAAAGGAGAATTCACTTCTAGATCAACACCCCTAATGAAAATCATTAGCTTAAAGCCCTTTAGGGGTCTAGGATAAGTAAATTATCACACTTGTTTATCAAAGGAAAAAACCCCGGAAGTGTTGGAATTTTTTATTCTTTCTTAGAGCACTTCACAAATTGTCAATTTTTAAAGAGCCTGACTAATGTAAGCAAACCTCTCTCGTGGTGTTGAACCTCACTCAATGCTTTACATAGATTATAAACTCTGTTTAACTTTTGTAATTTTCCTAATGGAAGCATTGGCAAAAGTAAAATTAATTTCATTTGTTTTATGCAGTTTATAACTGTTTCAATAGTTCTTTGCGTGATTTTTAAACATATGGAATAATTGCCTTTATTGCAAAATATCTGGTGCAACTATCAACAATTTTAAAATGTGACCACCGAAAATTAAAAATTCAGTATTTTTGACGCTGTTTCTAACTTTAATGTTGGAAATATAACAAAGTGCCAAACTCTATGCAGGATTGAATTTCTTCCAGGTCATCATTGTGTGAAAAGTAGGGAGGAATTAGATACACATAAACACACACACAAAGAGAGAGAGAGAACGGAAATTATCCAAATAAAAAAAATGCTAGAACGGTATATCAAAAAGAGAATTAATTTAAAAGTAATTATGAATAAAAATTTGATAATATTTTTTTATATTTTTCATACAAAGAAAATAATATACAAAGAAAGTGATAAAGTGTATAAAACATGTTATTTTTACTTCCATATGCATTTCATAATCCTATTTTGCACTATTTTAGAAAAACGGTAAATAAAATTGGTGAATTTCACATGGGAGAAATAGCGCTTTCCCGGTCCTTTTAACTAATGTAATATAATGATAAAATTTAATTTAATTTAAGTATACCTGCTTCAACCAAATGCTGATTATGATAAAATAGTGATAAATCAGTACTGATCATACATGATATTTTTTTTTATTTTTCATTATGATACAAAGTTTAATTAATTAAAAGAAAGAATTAACTAGAATTAAGTTTGGGAAAATGTTTGAAAGAAATTAAATCTTAGGTATATGATATTATTGCGACTTTATTTCGATTACTTTTCACATAATTCCACGAACTTTTCTTGTTATTGTTTCTGTAGTGTTTTGGATGATTTTTTTCTGCTGGAAGTATCATTAGGCCAGATTCAAATAATAATAATTGCTTTGCTATAACACAGCATACGTAGTTATTGTAAGAAGTGCGTGGCTTAATTTAAAGCAATGCCTATATGGCCATAACTTTTTAATTATTACCAATTTTGTCAATTCTTATTGTACCTGAAATTTACATGCATCTTTATGTATTACATTCCTTTTCTTTGTTCCCTATTGTCGTCGATGAATTAAAAAAAGAAGGAAGAGGGCGACCCACAAATACATGACATTAAATAAACTAAGCACCACTGTGCACGACCTTTCTCCTTTCTATTTTCCCTTCATACTTAAGTCAAAAAAGTACTGCTATATAAATCACTTTCGTTCTCACGACGAAGCAGAAAGTTTCAATAACATACTGGTGTTTAAAGAAAGCAACAGAATTTGTTATGATGGGTGTGCACTATTAAACAAGCGTGGGTCGAAATTCATGGAAAGGGATGAAATTTTTGTCAGAAAGAGACTAAAGCGTTACTTAGAAAATACAAGCAGCTTTCAGGTAAAAAAGGAATAGCTAATAAAAAATTCCAATTAATGTTGTTGTTGTGATTCATTCCAAAGATCCTTTGGAAGGATTGAGAAAAATTACAAATGGTACCAGAAAGAAAATCTTCTAGCCTATATTTGGCAAAACAAAACTCCTAATATTCCTGCTAGTGAGTATACATATAGTGATTTGGACGCCTCCACTATGTTCCTTATTGATAAGGGCGCTATCAAAAGTATACCAATCTGACCATGAGTGAGTCAGATGGATCTTCCATAATTGCAAGTTTCAAATTTTTTCAAAGAAGTTTCATAAATTGTGAGAAAAGTACATGTACCTGACGGAATATAGGTTCTTTCTTTATCCAAAATATCAGATTTCATTAACAAAATGTCCTATATGAGAAAAGTATAATTGGAAGTAGATATCATGCGAAAGGTTTTAAGGCTTTCAAGATTAGAAACAGCAGCTCTATCGCCAACTTCTGTCCAATTCCAAGGGTCATTTTGTCTCTTTTATGAAGAATGAATTTATTTCAATATGTACTCTTATTTTACCGAGCTGAAGTCAAAGAGAAGTTTTAATTGAAGTTTATTATTCATGAGGAAATTTCGATTTTTATTCAAGAGTGATTTTAACAAAGAAGGTATGTTCATAAAAAAAAGGAGAAACGCTTATAAGACATTGCTTGACAAAAAGCTCTAAAATTAATATACTTGAAATCAAGCTAAGCTGCATAATAATCATCTAAGGATTTTTATTCAATAAAAGAACTTTTCAATCGATAGTGTTTACATAACTGTCTCAATTGCAATTTTGAAATCCCATGAATTTTTTTCTGTTAAACTCAGTTTACTTGCTGATCTTTTTTATTTCCCCTAAAATAGATAAAAATCACTACCGATCCTTTGTGAAAGTTTTCTATAGCAGAAAAAATAAATGTCTAAATGGGCAATACACGAATCAAACACATCCTCAATAATGTAGCTGCCATACAAATGATTAGTTAAAAAATCAATTTATTGTGTATAATATAATGCATACTATGCATTCGAATAATTATAATAAACTTTAAAACCTTAAAAACTATAATCTTGTAAAATTGTATAGTGAATTTAAGCTCACTTTGCATTTATATGTATTTCGAATATGAATATTTGTATATTTTAATTGTAGACAGTGGGTTAGTTGAGAGGACTTTGGTCATCGCAAAACAATTTTCTAAGCCGAGGGTATGTATATCACACTTATAAAAAAAATTCGCGTTTCATATCTTAAATAACATTTATGCACTATGTTTATTTTGAATCAATAAAACACATTATTTCTTTTTATATTTTCAGTTTATAAATTAAACGCGATTTATACCATATTTAGCAGTTAGAACATATTTTCCATTTGTAAAAATTGAACCAAAACTACAGAAGAAATTAATTTCGAGAGGTTTTATGTTGTTCACAAAATACTAGTGAATAAGGGTATTATTCTCTTATACTGTAATTTAAATTTGCAACTATCTGAGGAATGTAATGAGTAATATGCTTTTTTTAAGAAAATATAAAAGTTACCTTTATTTATAACTCCTTATTGGTGGGATGAAAACTGTCATTTTAGAGATATATAATGTTATCTTGTAATAAAATAATATATTGTTTTGATCAATTAGAAAAATTAATTTTGCATTCTTAATAATATCTGATAATGACTTAAGATTTTAAAGCTAATCGCTCCCATTGAGTATAAATTATCTGTTATAGAATTGAATCAAAGCTACGTAAAGGAATTATAAAATAAACTGTTGCCGAGGGACTGTGAATCATCATTCCAATAACAAATACGATGTTGATTCAACATAACTATTCCGAATAATTCTAAATATAGAAAGATATAGATCCCTCACTATCTGAAATGATAAATTTGAAAACAGTCATTATAATGTAAGAAGAAATTGCAAATATTTAAAAGATGTTCATCAAAAATGGGTTGTGGAATGTTTTACTTTAAACGAAAACAAGTAAAAAAGATTTTGAAATCGTGTGGAACTATGCTGTCATTCTGAACTGCAATCGGCACATGGATATATTTTAGGAATAAAAAGGAAGTAATTTGTTTCGTAAAAATGTCGCGATATTTTATCAGCATTGATAAAACAGGTGAAGAAATAGTTGATCAATAACACAAACGAGTAGCTTTTCTTTTCTTTTTTTTTTACATTTGTAATACTTGGTTACAGTCTTTTTGCATACTTGTATTCTATGTAGAAATCTATTAACCTTTTGAGGACGTTCACTTTCGAGAAGAAAACCTTGATAAGGAAAAGAGATTTTACTGCTTCGCTTACGCCCTTTCCAGTCAATGATGTCAGTTCTAAGTGTCATCCGACAAAAGGACCAGATAGAGTGTTGGTCACCTGCTGGGCATTGGGGATGTTTACGGTTAAGACAGTCCCTCACAGCCAATGATTCTCCCTTTTTTAGCAGAAGTTCTCTCTGAAATCCGATTATTTGTCTGTTTTCAATTCAAGGACCTTTCGGAAATATGCTCCGAAAATAGAAGGCATGCTCTTTCCTATAATTTCCTTGTATGATTCTTAGTTCCATAATTAGAATTTTTGTGCTGTAAATTATTCTATTCATATGCAATATAATCAGGTATTGCATATGAATATAATAAATCTGTTATAATTATTTTATTTTGCAATTTTTATAGTAGGCAGTGACCACAGTACTGTTACATAATAGGATTATCGAATTATAATACATACCGTTTCATAATTTAATGCATAGGTATTATGAATTTTCTATTTATACGCTCACAAACTCTTCACTGACTATTTCGCAATTATAAATAAGTTTAAGCATTTAAAAGTCTGAATAAATTAGTAAACAATGAACAATAAAAAAAAATGTATAATTCATTAAAATTATATTTAATATTTCCTGTTAAAATATATATATCATAAATGATTTTTGAACTAATAACAGAAATAAATTAGCAGAGGAAAAAATAAATCTTATTTTTATTCAGTATCGTGCTAATTTTTATTCAGTTTAATAATTTATGAATATGAAAACTATGATATGCAAGAAATACGTTTATTGCATGAATATTTACAGGTGTAATTATGAGGGAAATTTTAACTATTCCAGCAATATTTCTTTTACAATATTTTAAAGCGTTGATCGACACCATTACTCTGAATATATTATAAAACACTATAAACAAAATAAATGCTTGTTTCGGTTAGTTAAAAATCAAATATTGAAAAGCATGTTTAAATGTATATAGCATGATCATATATTTCAATTTCATAATCTTTAGTATACATATTAAAAATTGGCAAACGTTATAAATTTGTTCTATAAAAATATAAAATTTGTCCATGTAATCATATAAAGAAATTTTGAAATGCTTATTTTGAAATTAAGCTTAAAATTCTTTAAGAAATATATAATATTATAACCTTTTCGGAAATTTAAATAAATATTACTCTTTATAATTAAAATGATCAATTGAAAAGACAAGAAAAAAAATATTGTGTAATTATCAATGTGATAGATTTTCAATAAAATTCCGATTTTCTCAAATGAGCTATGCTTAATTCATTGGTCTTCTTTATGTATCAATAGAAGCAACAAAAGGACTTTTCACGACAGAACTCGTAATTTTAAACCTCGGTCAAATGACGAGGATGACACCTGTGCTGGCACCTTCCTCCCCTAACTTTCACACCACGCCAATGGGTGGTCTTTGGGCCTCGAAAGATAAAATGTGTATTAGCACCTGATACACAGTGAGTCTTTAGTGGCATCACTGCTTGAACCCATATCTCGGCGAAAACCGCTGAACCGCGAGTCCGCGGCAATGATCACTAGGCTATTGTGGTTACTAAATCAATGATGAACCTTTTTAACATTGTTTTATTCTCTGAAATTCATGTATCTGTGAAGTAACACATACATTATATGTTACAGAAGAGCAAATGTAGATTAAAAATATGTAAGTTTAAAAAGTCTTTATAAGCATCTAATGTCTACATGTCAAAAAATATTATTTTTTTTAGCAATCAACTGTGTTTTTGTACAGCTATATTACTGATGCATCAGTAATTGCTTCTTATCGAATTAAAAAGGAAGAGATTTGTCCTTTGCTTCAAAATAGGCCTCAGTTTCGGTGATCACCTCTTCATTCGACGAAAATTTCTTCCCAGCCAGCATTCTTTTGAGATCCGGGAACAGGAAATAGTCGCTGGGGGCCAGATCTGGAGAATACGGTGGATGAGGAAGCAATTTGAAGCACAATTCATGGATTTTTGCCATCGTTTTCACTGACTTGTGACACGGTGCATTGTCGTGGTGAAGCAGCACTTTCTTTTTCTTCAAATGCGGCCGTTTTTCGGCGATTTCGTCCTTCAAACGGTCCAATAACGCTATGTAATAGTCGCTGTTGATGGTCCTTCCTTTTTCAAGGTAGTCAATGAAAAATATTCCATGCGCCTCCCAAAATACAGACACCATAACCTTGCCAGCCGACTGTTGCGTTTTCCCACGCTTTGGAGCGGGTTCATCGAGTGCAGTCCAGTCGGATGACTGTTGATTGGACTTCGGAGTGAAATGATGGAGCCATGTTTCATCCATTGGCACATATCGATGCAAAAACTCGGGTTTATTTCGCTTGATCATCTTCAAACACTGCTCCATATCATCAACTCGTCGTTGTTTTTGGTCAAAAGTGAGTTCGCGTGCCACCCACTTTGCACAGAGCTTTCTCATACCCAAATATTCGTGAATGATATGATGTACACGTTCAGTCGATATCTTTAGAGTGTCTGCTACTTCATCCAATTTCAATTTACGGTCCTTCAAAATCATTTTGTGGATTTTTTTAATGTTTTCATCGGTAACAACCTCTTTTGGGCGTCCACTGCATTCACCGTCTTCGGTGCTCATTTCATCACTTCTAAACTTAGCCTACCAATCTTTGATGGTTGATTTTCCTGGGGCAGTGTTCGGAAACTCTGCTGGATATGGATTTAAATATGGATTTAATTCTAGTAGCGCCATCTATGTGTCAGGCGGGGACTTTTCAATTGACCTGTTAAATGAAATAAATGATAAACGTATATTTTCTTTTTAAAAATTATTCGTGACGAACCTAACTGTTTGTTTTTCATGCATAATTTCAATAACTTTGGCATCTTTTTGTTATGTTAATTTGAAAAATATTGCTTAAATCCTGAAGGTAATACTCAGAATTTTGAATGATGAAAGAAAATAAAAATAATAATTATAATGAAAGAAAATTTGATTATCAACTCAGTTCTTTGAGTAACATTTCTCTTATAAAGTAAAGTAATAATATTAGAGGAGAATCTTCAGTTTTTGATGATCGGGTGGAAACCTCCCTGAAGTCCCCTTATTAGATTTATCTCCATAAAAATGCCATCACAAATATATAGTAAACATTCATTTAATAAAATTAAATATTTAAAGTGGTTTGGAAAACAAAAATATTTAAAACCAAGGAAAAAACGGCTTACATCTAACAGATAAACATATAAAATAAAATAGTTCATTAATTTGCCATTTTTGATGTTTAAAAAAAATGTTGTACCTTTTCAGTCACTAAAAAATAGTTAAATCTTTAACTTCTTAAATTTCTTAGAGCTTCATTAAAATTAATCATTTTAGCTCATACCTTTTCAATGAAAAGAGCTACCGAACCGTTTTACTTGATTCATTATTGATCAAAGGTAGCTTTTAATCAACTTTGAAGAGTTTCTCTCGCAAGAAGCGAGTGAAACACACACTGACAAAAAAAACAACATTTGTCCAAAACGCATATTTAAAAACTTAAGTTCCATGGAAATATAAGGTGGATACACACGATGATTTTGTAAGAAAGGAATTGTAGATATGTCTAACTTAAATGATCTTATGGGAATTGTGAATCAATGTGACAATTGCGAAAGAATAGTGTCCTTTTAGCAATTATCTCGTTCCCCCCATGATCTATTTTTGGTTTTTCTTTAGAACAGAGGTATTCAACCTTTTACATTTTGTTGAACCTCATTGAGCTCACCGTTTTCTTGAAGGAATCCCTTGATCAAAGAGCAAAAAAAAAAAAAAAAAAAAATAGGATAACAAAGATTTAATCCTACTCAAATTTACAAAATTATTGTTGTATTTTTATTTCAATTTTCATTTCATCGCAATACAAACAACTTAATAAGATAATGCATAATAAGGTAGCTAAAGAGATTTTTTCTAAAATATATTCTAACAATAGCAACAATATTTTAAATTATAACAATTAAAAAAAAATTTTAATGACTTGAATGTGATTGTTTTTCATTACAAATTACTTTTACTCCTGGAATATTGTTGAAATCAGCAACCGACTTCATCTTTAGCATCCAGTGTATTTCTGTATTTTGTTTTTGTCGCAGCACACAAAGCAAAAGATTTTTCGCATACATAGGTTGAAACAAATGATATTAGAAGTTTCACAGGTCTTTTGGTAATTTCAGAATATTCTTTTCTGATGTCAATCCAAAAATGCAAAATGTCCACTTGACTTAATTACTGATACCTAAGGGAAAGAGCAAGTTCCCTAATGAGTCATAAAATTTCCTGACAACTTTCATTGTGGTGCCACACCCCTCTCCATTTATTTATCACGATGTCAAACTTTTAAGGGGGTGGGGAAGAATTTGGAAAAAATACATCTAAAACGAATACTCTTATTGAAATGTTTTTGGCAAGTTCACGGCCATACGGAAATGTTTGGTCGCTTTATGACTTTCGAAAAAGCATCAAAGAAAACGCACTAAGCTCAAAGGGTTTCACTAAGTGTTGAATACATCTGACCTTAACCAAAGAAAGGTGTCCAATATGTGACCTAAAGCGTCTTGATTGATGTATCTGAACGAGCGTGATTTTATTTTATTCATAAAATATTTATTTATACTTATTTTTACAAGCAAATTGTCAAATATTTTGGCACTTTGATTAGCAATTAGTGATCCTTTGCGGAACCCCTGTCAAAGCTCCAGGAAAACATAGGATTCCACGGAACCCAGTTTGAAGACCACTGCTTTAGGAGATAGTAATCGGTACTATTCAAAAGCTACCGCTTAGACATTTCATTGCGAATTCAAAGATTTAAAGATCCAAATAGACAGGCTTATAATGGATAAACACAAAAGATTTATTGACATCTTATCTGACGTATGAGTTTTAATTCTAATGTTTGCCACGAAAAGAAAAGAAATTTCGAGTATGTTGACACTAGTATTCTAACAACCAAAAATAATAGTGTTTCGTAGTAGTTTTCAATTCTTTTTCTTTTAAAAGAGAAGTAGCATGTTTTAGTTGCAAGCAACTTCTCTAAATATGATAAAGTCAAGTAATGCAACACGCTCGGCAGAATTTTAGAATTAAAATAGGCAATGAAAGCGCCCACAAAAAAAAAAAATTTACTACGAATTATATATCCAATGTTGTACTTTTCTTGTGTTTAAAAATTTAATTCATTGTATACAAACTTTTTTTTTTAAGATTTTTGAAGAGAAAAATAAGGAAAAAAATGTAGGTATTGCTAGTTTCTGTTTTTATCTTTCCAATTTATCTGAAAGTTTTAACATTTGCATATCAATGAGTTGAATATCAATAAAAAAAAAGACTTAAAATAATTTCAAGCATTTCATAAATGATTACAAATGAGGAAAATGCATGTATTGAAAAACTAACTACATCTGTAATATTAGTCAATTTCTTAAAATTATTTGTACAACTAAAACTACTGTATAACAGCTCATGTTTTCGAAAGTTCTTAAATTTTGAACAGTTATAAATTCAGCACTCATTCAACTGATATGTTATATTTTCTAATACTCACTTCATTCAGTTATACCTTTTAATTTTGTTACAAATAAAATTCATTTTCCTTTTTCAAGTACTGTTATTGGAGTACAACAAAAAATCAATTTTTTTTTCTTGCGTAGTAATTTAAACTTTTGGTAAAGATTTAAATTTTTTCGTCTATATTTTGTACAGAAATTATCAAACAAGAATGAGTTGAATGCTTTCTTAAAAAATATTTTTACCAGTTTCGAATTACTTATTCATGCAAACTTATGGGGAAACGATACTTTAAAAATGACAAAATATCAAAAAAAGTTATATTGCAGTTTTAGAACTTTTATAAATATATATGCAAACTTTCATACTTTCAGCTGTATTATTTAGCATGTTATTTTAATTTTTTTCACAAAGTATGCCGCATTATTTCATTGACTATCAATGTTTTTTGGTTCTTTTTGTTAGATTTTTAATTCTTCACGGCGCAATCATGCATTTACAATTCCAAGTCTTTTTTTTGTAATCAGTATAAAATATCGAAATTACTTTTGGTTATTTTGCATAATATGTTCGATAATTCTATGTATAAAATAAGGATTTTGATAAATAGTTATTTTTTTTAAATCTACAAAATTAAATGTAACTGTTTCTAGTGTTTTTGTAAAATCTAATAAAAAAAATTGCAAACATGTAAATAACATTATTAGAACCATACCCATGCACAGACTTATGAAAAACATTTCTATGAAATTGAGAAAAGATCACTTAAAAAATATTACTATTTATTGTTGTGGGAATTTCGAAACATTGAAATATTTTGAAAAAAATTAAAATTTTAATTCATTATTTATTTGAAGATGAGGTTTTTTTTTATTCTTTATGGAACGCATAGTTTACGAGTGCCCATATATGGTGAAGATAATTATTTTCTTATAATTTTATTAAATTGAGCTGTGCAGTTTTGTAAAATGATACTAATGATACTGGGTTATTTGTCAATATAATAATGCACACATACTTCCTAAATTTACATTTAAAGACTTATTAGTTTTGTTGATACAGACTGGGACAAAAAGAGGAAAAAGGGATTTTTGGTTAAGCTTGTGCAAAGGAGGTCTATCTCCCTACCCTCCGAATACAATAAAGGGTGATGAAGTGATTGACATTTACGAACTCCATCATGTTCTGAAAGCTGTTAAGAGGGTAAGAATCTCCGTGGTCGCCTTTCCGACCAAAACTTTCGGGCCAATACATCAAGATAACTCCTGAGATTGAAAATGATCACAGAGGAATTACTACCCTCCTCACAAATATGAAAGCTAAGTATTATATAATCCAACCTGTGAACGAGAAACCTTTGAAAGTTTGTGTCAAAGGCCTTCCCATATATGCCGAAATAGACGAAATTAAAGAGGACCTTGAAAACCAGGGCATTAAAGTTGACAAAGTAGTGCAGCTAAGGCATCTAAAAACGAAGCACCCACTATCTATCTTCATGGCTGGAGTCAGAAGAGATGACGATGCCCTTGACATATACAAAGTGCAAGCAATTACTTACATATCCGCAAAAATAGTTCCCTTCAAAAGGAAACAAGCCATCACGCAATGCTATAATTGCAATCACTTTTACCACTCGTCTAAAAACTGCCGGATGAATGCAAGATGTCTAAAATGCGGACAAAACCATCGCACCGGGGAGTGAGAAATCAAAGAAAGAATCAAGCACTCAACTTGCATAAATTGCAAAGCTGAACATATGGCATCCTGGAGAGGTTGCCCCCTATTCCCGAAAAGAAAACCTAAAAAAGGCGAAGCAACCCAAAAAACAATAGATAGAAAAACAACAGTAGCCAGTGAGTGAGTGAGTGAATGTAAAGTTCATTGGCGCAAGAGTCAGATATGGCTATGCTGCGCCAAACAAGATTAAACTGTGGTCTAGACGTGAAGTTGACAACAGTAGCCAGACCTGTTACCGAAAACTTTTCCTTTGCGAATGTTTGTGGAAACCAAATCCCTCAAAAGATGGCGCCAAAAACGATGCAAAATACAACCGAAGCTTCCAGTCAGTTTGAATCGGCAAAAGGCCCCATCAATTCACCAACCATTATTCATAATAATAACCCAAACAGCTTTAACTTCCTCACAGCAATAAACGAATTACAAAATTTATTTAACAAATTTCCCAAACTTTTTGAAGCATTAAATAACATGTCTAAAGTAGACGACGATCTAGACAAACTTAATATATTCATCTCAGGTGTATTTATGATCCAACCCTCAACATACAAATAAATTATACCCTCCACAGTCTCAAACTGGCTATTAATTTAAAATATCTACTGCGGCCAACCCAACATAAAGATTAAAATTTCTCAACTAATTCAAATTAAAAATAGCACAATATCAACACCACTTTTTTTTAAATAAATAAGATATTCTAAATATCTCACTTGACATATACAAAGTACAAGCAATTACATATATATCGTAAAAATAGTTCCCTTCAAAAGGGAAACAAGCCACCCTGCAATGCTATAATTGCAATCACTTTTACCACTCGTCTAAAAACTGCCGGATGAATGCTAGATTTCTAAAGCGCGGACAAAACCATCGCACCGGCGAGTGCGAAATTAAAGAAATAATTGAACACCCAACATAAATAAATTGCAAAGCCAACCATATGACATCCTGGAAAAGCTGCCCTTATTCCCTAAAAGAAAGCCCAAAAAGGGCGAAGCAACCCAAAAAAATACTAGATAGAAACACAACCACAACTAGACCAGTTACCGAAAACCTTTCCTATGCGAATGTTTGTGATAACCAAATCCCTCGAGAGATGGCACCCATCAGTGCAAATTACAACTGAAGCTTCCAACCAGTTTGAACCGGCAAAAGCCCTCATCAATTCACCAACCATTATTAATAATAATAACCCGAATATTTTTAACTTTCTCACAGCAATAAATGAATTACAAAATTTATTTAACAAATTTTCCAAACTTTTTGAAGCTCTAAATAACATGTCTAAAGTAGACAACGATCTAGACAAACTTAATATATTCATCGCAGGTGTAGTTACGATCCAGCCCCCAACATGCAAATAAATATATCCTCCTCGGTCTCAAACTGGATATTAAATTAAAATATCTACAGCAGCTAACCCAACATGAAGATATTAATTTTTTCAACTAATTCAAATAAAACATAGCACTATACCAACAACACTATTTTAAATAACCAAGATATTCTAAATATCTTTTTCACTTACCTGATATTATATTCAAGCCTCCAATGGATTTCTTTAACAGTAATTTTACTATTGCTCACTTAATTAATTTAATTTCTTCATGTTTCATATTTTAAACTTTTTATGCTTTATTTTTTTTAAAACTCCTGGGCAAGTGAAATAACCAAAGTTCTGTCTCACCCACAACTAATAGCCAATCTACTGGGGATTAAAGCCCGTTAGGGTTGTAACATCCGATTACCTCGGATGTTATCTTGTGCCATCACTAATATCTAATATTAAACAATACGACACCAATAATTACAGAACCACCGAAACAGCTTTCAACATTTATTAATATATATCCACTAAGACAATACTAATATAGCTCTCCAGGTTAAGTTTATTATCACTTTAATTCAACCCACCAATAATAATCTAACAGCTTCTTACCAACTGCAAGTCTGAATCTGGAACAACTGTTGAAAACACTAGAACAATTCTCAACCTGAGTGGTTTACACTCGGACCTCAACTCTAATCCTTAAGTCAGCTTTCCAATACTATAACATTTAGATTCCACCTCCTCTCGTAACAGCGCCTCTCTGATCCTCCTTCTCCTCTCTTTCTCTACTCCTTAAGATGGAGTTTATATACTTCTTAATTTAACCGCTTCACTTCATTCCTAACTGCTTTGCATATTACATTCTTCATCACGTTTCATTTTTGGTTGGGCAAAGGTTGTTTAGCGAAAGCAATCAATCTCAATTTGAAAGTCCCCAAGGTTAGTGAAGAGAAACCGCGAATAGCCCAATGTCATAGGGTTATGTACTCCAATAAATATTTTCCGCTTCCTTTCCGACCAAGCCCCTCCTTTAAGACACTGTTCCTTTTGGTCGCAATAGCGACTGCCCGTCCCCAAAAGGTTAAAGGCCCATCGAATATAGATTAATGTGTATTATTCTAACAAATAAATGAATCAAATAACTACCTAGTCAAACAGATTCTATTTGCTTGATTGTTTGTTAATTAACTTCACACTGAGGAGCAGAAGAGTGAGATAGGTGACTGATCTCCTAGTTTCGAGTTACGAGAATGTGTCATGTGAAGAAACCTATTCTTGAAACTTCCAGACCATGCATATGTCAGGACAGCAAACCCTAATATATTAATTGGCCTTCGGCCTAGCTACACAATGGGCTTCCCATTAGTGAAATCAAAACTAGAACACGAGTCTTTATATAAAATTTCCGGCCACAGTCTCGTGACCATGACCACAGGGATGCAGAATCCTTCAAAGCAAGCTGATGTCATTAGAATCGTAATACAAACTGTACTTGATGAAAAACGCTTTCTTTGCATACTATCCCAAATTGTGTTTTTACAACGTTATTCAGAATTTCACTTGGTGTGTGTGTGTGTGAGTGTGTGTGTGTGTGTGTCATCAAATTTTCGATCGTTAATTTAATCAACTTCCCATCAAGCTAGAGCTTTGAAATTTTGGGAATCGTTCGTACTCACCTAACAATGCAATATTTATACGTTTGCGACAAGTTTTAACTAATATTTCAATAATTTTAATAAGTCAAAATATTCTTTCCTCTAGGCGCTTTTAGGATTCAGGGAAAAATTTCTTTCCCCCTCTGGGAGCACCGGGCACTCCCCACACCGCATGAGGTTATCGTAAACCTTTTGTACTCACAAAGGGGAGATACTATCTCCCCTTTACAATCTCCGAGATAGTAAGGGTTGCTGACTTTTAGTCAGTAATCATTCGCAAGAAAGAAAGTTTCCAATATTAGGCGCCATATCTTATCACAATAATTTTTTCTGAATTCTGGTTCCCATTTTTTTTTTAATAGAATGACTTACAAACTTTCAAATGCATGTTTTGATTTTATATTATGAATTTTTTAATACGCTCACAAATGTCTCTTTTTAAGTAAATTTTAAAGATAAAATAACTAACAGTATTAACTAATATTTCAATAATTTTCTCTAATAAACTTTGCCACCATATAAAAACGTTGCTTTTAAAAACGTTGGTTTTTATATCGAATTATTACTGTTAGATACGCACTTTTGTCACGTTTTAATTACACAAGAACAATATAAATGCATACATTGTCTGTAAAATTGAGTGATTTTAATTTTCTGATAAATATATGAATATATGTTCAATTAATGAAACCAAATTAATCTAATTTTAGTTAATATTTAGTTGTTTACCTCCTTTTACAGTTCCTTTAAAGTTTTGTTCATTATATTTAAAATCTTGACCGGATGCTTCCGAATCAAATAGAAAAATTTCACCATCTAGAAAAGTCTTCATGATTAAAATTCATAGTATTTTCTTTTCTTTTCTTGACTCATTATCTTATTAAATTGTACATAACATTAATTTTATATGTATAATAAATATCATTATGGAGTGTTTTATTTCTAATTTAAATGACTCTATGTTTATATTTTTCTCCGCTTCAACTAGATAAACAAATATCCACCCTTTTTTACAGATGGTATTTCAACTCTGCTGCACAATCGGACAAAATGCTGAGAAAAGATTTTTGTGCCAATTGAAAGACACTACATACTTGCGGTTTATGGAAATATACGTCACCTTCATTTAAAGAGATTTGTATATCATTAATTGACATTTAAAAGTATTTTCATAATTGAAAAATCAAATATTGGTATTGGCAAGTGAAATTCATTGATTTTAGATGTACAAGCTAATTACATTATATTGCTGAAATAAATGACACTGCTTAAATTAATATTTCTCACTTTTCAGGGTAAACAAAAATGTTAGTAATAAGTACTTGCTAAGAAATTATCTGGAAAGGTAAAAGTTATGCATTTTTCGCAAAGTATCGTATTCAATCTTCTAAAATTAAAGAGTCAAATGTTGTGCTATTAAATATATATATATATATATATATATATATATATATATATATATATATA
>BMAW01104974.1:60245-75488 GCA_019974015.1 Nephila pilipes
ATATATATATATATATATATATATATATATATATATATATATATATATATATATATATATATATATATATATATATATATATATATATTCAGAATTTGAACTGCCTTCATTTAGAAAGGTTTATTTTTATGTAAAATTGTAGTAACTTTTTTGTAGATTTATAATATTTTTATGTAAAAAAGTTTCAATATCTTCTAAAGAACAACGGTATAGTATTTTACATGTATGATTCTTAATGCAATATGTTTAAATACATATATTTAGCAGAATAATATTCTTACATTCTTTTTCTAGACTTGTATTAAAACTTTTCACCCATCAGGCACTTCTTAGGCATCATAAAAGATTTAATATTTATTAATTAAAAGTTTTAAATTTGCATACATAAATTATTTCTTGGAAATATTTAATCGCTTTTATTAAACTATAGATCCATCGTTTATAGTTGTTATATAAGAAATAAAAATAAACGTTAAAAGATATTTAATTGCAAGTGATTTAAAAGTTTGTTAACTTGTAGATTGTTTGATTCAGATTTTTCGGTTAATTTGTACGGAAATATCTATGGTTATTGTTTGGCCATCAAAATTTCAGACTTAAAAAAACAGTTATTCCTTTATATTTCTAAATGTATTAAGGTGAAAATATACCTTTAAAACAAAATTTATGTTCAAGTTATCGATTTTTTGTTTTTAGTCTCATGTTTAAATTCCATTTTTTATCTTTAAAAATATGTTTGTATTTTCATATCGTATTTAGAAGTCTAATTAAGCTGTTTTAATATTATTTGATCATTAATTTCTCTGACCATTTCCCTAATTTATTAAATTTAGATTAATACGTTGAATATTATATGATTATTTTGGGTTAAAATGTTCTTAAAATAGCACATTTTTCCTCATTACTTTTTTTCTATTTTTGATCTCATTTTTCTGCATTTAATGCAATACCTTTTTTATTAGCGTAATTCAAAATATAATTTTGTAATTACATAGAAGATTTTCTTAATTGCGGAAATCATTTAAAAGGAAATTAAAGCATGTCTTAACTTATTGGAAACTTATAGTTTTAATTTCATAGAAGCCATTATTTCGAGTTCGAAAAGAAAAAGAAATGTCATTTTTAAACAATACATAGATTTTGATAGACTTTGGATAGTGCATTGATCTTCTACTTTAAATACTGCAATATTTATTTAAACTATTGTTCTGATTAAGCTTCGTAAATGAGTGGCTTTTTTCAAATTATACCTTAAATAAGTTTATTATCATATTTTTGCGTACCATACTATAAACCTTTACAAACATATTTTTCATTCTGCTATCGACTCTTTAAATTTAAGCATCATGTCATTCAGAACTTCATTATTTAATTCATCATTTAATGATACATTTGATTTTGTATGAATTTATAAGGATTGATTCGTTTTGTTATTAATAATTATATTCGAATGTATTCTTTAAAAACTTCTCTTTTTCAAATTCTTATTGCCTGGAAAGCCTTTAATTCCATGAATATTTTTTGAAACTGTTAAAACGTTACAAAATTTGCATTTTTGGATATTGCAGTTTAAAAAGAGGGCAAATAACTGATTTCATATATGTATTGTGTTTGAGTATTTGTTAAACCGAATAAGCAAAAATGAATTTTCAAATTATCAACAAAAGTGTACCATATCATTAGGCAAAATTATTTCAAAATTAAAATGTTTCAGATTTCGAAAGTCTTTACCAGATATCAAATTTATCCATGCGCATGTATTTTTCGCATTATAAATTGACATTCTGAACAATAAAGAAAATTGCTTTTTTATTAAACACTCACAAATTATGGTTATTACTCCATATTTGTTTAAGATCTTAAGGAAATTTGAATTATTCTATCAGAATTCTTAAATGCTTTCCTTTATTAAAAATTGTGTTTATTATGCATAATTTATAGAATATTACATTTGTAACAATTCTAAAAGTTATATTTATAAATGTAGTGTAGTTTATAAAAGGTGAATTTAAAGGTAAGTTAATGATTTACAAAAGTAATAACATATATATATATATATGTGTGTGTGTGTGTTTGAGCGTGAGCGCGTGTTTGCGTGTGTGTGTTAAAATGTGACTACAAATGCTTTGAACTTAAAAGAAGTAGGATTATTTAAACTTAGCGTACAATAAACTCATCTTTTCTCCTCAAAGTAAGTTTTCTCTAAGTAAGCTTAAAAAATAATATGCGATAATAAGAGGTTTTATCACTATTTTATGAATAAATATAAACACATCTAAATAGAGTAAGTTTCTGAAATAAGAAAGTCAAATTACATTCATCAAGCTACAGAAATTACAAGTATAATTTCTTTGTATATTTCCTCATTCAAAAATGAAGGAAAGATGGGGGGGGGAATGAATATTTACACTTTACATGAATGTTCTGTAAAGTTTCTCAGCAGGAAAATGCAAAAATTGCGTGTGTTTTCATCTTTTTGAATTAATAATCAGGAAGTAAGAACATAGTAATATAATAAATACTATATAATGCAATTAAAAAACAATAATTTTGGTTTTTATTCTTATAGTATTTTTTTTAAAATATTGTTATTGTACATTAAAGTTATTTTACTTGTTTGGCCGCGGAAGTCTAGTATCCCTGGTCGCGGCCGGCGGTTTCCGTTGATTCGTGAGTTCGAGCCTTCATGCCACTAAAGACCCTCTGTTTACCCGGGCATGATGCACGCTAAATAAGCCAAGGTTCAAAGTATTTCCTTTGGAGTGGTGCGGAAGTTAGAATAGGAAGAGGCCTGCTCTGGTGTCGTCCTTGTCTCTTGACCAAGGCTCAAAATTACGAAGTCCATTACCAACATCTCTGGTGTTGCTTCTATTGTGAAGTTAATGAAACCAATCAAATCAAAGTTTTAAATTCAAATTTTGTGCTTTCAGCGATTTGAATGAAGCTCAATAGCAGAAAAAGAAAGATTTTTATAGACGATTGCTTCAATACTTTTAAATATACCAATTATAGTATTACTGTTGTAACGAACAAGTTTTTCTTTCACTTCTGATATTATTGAGTCTATAATCCCATATTTTAATTATCTCAAATCAATCTAATATAGATATTCAAGCATCATATGTTAAAATTACAATTACTGAATTATGTTAAAATATCAAAAAAAAAACAAAAACAAAAAAACATTCAACTACAGCAGCTTTATTAAGCATTTTTTAAAACAAGTATCCCAATCATTTTACGAGGAAAATCATTCAGTCCTCCGTGGAGGATAATGATAATTGACACTTTATTCGCAAATATTCAGTACTGGACGACACACAGGTAACAAAACTTGAACAAATTGACAGCATAAATAGGAAACACAACATTTGTATAGATTATAGACACAAATGCGAAGCTGCACTTGCAGCACCAGTGCTTACTAGTTCCCTTTAAGGACAATTATCCACGGTAATTCTCAGCGCTTCCTAGGCAAACCCTGATAGTCAGATACAGGCTGCTTCAAGGTAAATTCACTCGTTCGAGCTACTCAGACGTACACTCAGCCAATACTTACGAACTTATATCGATTTTTTTTTTATCGAATTCTCCGGTTTCGCATCTCTCCTTATTTATAGACACCCCAGAAAGGCGCGATGTTGCAAGAAAAATTCAGGAAAAGACCGTAACTTTCCTCCTTGTCGAGAGTTTTTAAAAATCCCAGTCTTTTCTAGAAACATCTTTTTGTTACCAATTTTTTTTTTCCTTGTCACAAAAATTGTCAACAAATTTGACACCATGGTTTCGGTGTTATGGCTTAAGCTTTCCTTGGCTGACAGTTTAAATCCCTGTTAATGTTTCTTTTTCTTTTTTAGAGAAACATTGCAGGGAAGCATCATGTGGGATTCTTAACAGTATTTAGAAAGACAATGGTATCTTATACAAGAACTATAAATATGCTTCTAATTGAATTAATATATTATTACTGAGGTTCTTGATTTAATTTTAGTACAAATATTTTCAATTGCAGACATTGGAAAACTTGTGTGTGTTTTTTTTCAATACGGTGCAATTATTTTTTAAGAAATATTAGTTAATTAATATTAAAATTTATTTATAGTGCTGTTTCTTTGGCTTAGTAATTGTATGACGAAAGGGAAATGAATATAGAAATATCAAAAATTATAGTTACTCAAAAAGTAATAAATAGTTAATCAATCATATTTTTAGTCTACCTCAAACGATAAGGACAAAAACTGAGCTGGTACTATATCGCCAAACTTCCACATCACAGTAACGGGATAATTTGAGATTTCGACATATATAATCTGCATGCCTCAACTACACGTCGATTCTTCATTGAATCAGGGCTGAAAATCACGACTCGAAGAAACAACTCCTTCGTGAGTTCGTGTTCTTGAATTCCAGCTAATGCAGCCACAATTATTAGCATTAAGCATGCGTTAACAAATAGCTAAGTTTACAAGTAGTAATGAAGATAAAACGCTCAAAAATATAAACATCTATTTCATATAAAATAAAAGTAAAAATTAATTTGAAAACCAATGTAAATCAGTTATAAAAGATAAATTGTGTAAGGTTGTAAAATAATAGAAAAGTAAATATCTCTCTAATCTACTTCTCTCTTAATTTCATAGTACCTCTAAGTAACGTTTCCTGCAATTTTATAAGTATCTAATTTTTCTAATTTAAAGCAATCCTTTAGTAAGATAAATTTTGTTTTGCTTAAGCTCATAAAGATGGTCTGCAGAAGGCATTTTGAAGATATAATAAAACCACTTAATTTCTAGATATGTTCATTTATTATCATGTTAATGAACAAGTACTTAAGTAAACGAATAATTAATAAAACTTAAGTAATCAAACAATGCACGGAATTTTCAATTTCCCATCTTTGATAATAAGGAATTGATTATTTATGGACTATATTTGGGAGTAATCATCTCTAAATGATTGCTAAATAAATGAACAAAAGCTTTTTGAATCAGTGATACATGCTTAAAAAGCATTCAGGTTTAGTGAATTTTGTGTTTCGATACTAGAAACAACTCTGGATTTGTTATTTTTAATCGTACTTACAGTTACATTGAAAAATTAACCATTATTTTGACCAAATAACCTTTCATATAAAAATGAAATCGATGGTCAGATGAAAATTATACAGAACGTGTAGGAGTTTGGTGGCTTCCGGCCTCCCGAAATGGAAGGTGAGTCCTCCACGTGAGTTGGTGGGATCTCAATGCCACATACTTTACTTTGATATAGGATTTTGGTTTGCTTGCCGGATGTAAATTATCCACACGGACAATATATTCCGCCTATCAGCGCAGCACGATCATTGTCATCACCTTCTGTAACATTATTGCAGACAAAAGCGCTCCTACAGGGATTTGATGGACGACCTTCATGCACATAGAAATGACTTTACCTGCGTTTTAAGATTAATCTCGGTACTACATACAGCACCATAACAGATTTATCCTCTTAAGAGGGTACTAGAATGAAGGAATTTTCTTATTTGTGTTTGCCATGAACATCGGAAGTAGCATCTGGAGTGAGGAAAAGGTTGCTGAAAAATAATCATCAAAATAATTGAGGAAAAGGTGAAAAGGAACCGGGTTGCTGAAAAATAATAAGCAACCCGGTTCATATCCCGGCACCTCCTTTTCGAATAGCCGCTAATGTGGAAAGCCACCCCTTCTGACATCCTTGGATGTGACTTATCTTCTACGAATCTATTTCAGTACTTATCAAAAAAGACAATACACAAGCGTTGTTTCCTTACTGTCCTAATCTTTGTCGATACTCAGATTCTCAGATACTGGATCGATACTCAGATACTGGATGTTGCCCTAGATGCAACCTTTTCCAAATATGTTACTCAATGAGAACATATCGTCATGTGTTGGCCGAGAGAATGAAATGTCAATCCTTGCCATCCATTATAACAGATGGCTGCATTCACTGTCTGTCATTCAAGCTCAGTTTGACTCAATGCCCAGAAAGAGTAGAGCGAGCTATTTATGCTGAAATGATCGTCAGTTCTGTCTTTTGAATTTTGCTGTACACCCTTCAAATACCTGTAATTTTATAGACCTGACTTTCATCTATTATGCTACGTATTTACATTAAATAAAATTATGTTATTTAATTTCCTCGAATATGCAGTATTTTAATGTCATAAGTGTATTACAAAAACATGCCCTACAATGATAACCAAAAATTTATTGCATTTTTAAAAAAGAGTTTTCAAACCTAACTCTTAGTACATTCAGCAATAAATCTTCTAATATTTAGAACTAAAATATAAGTTCCATTGACTTAAAAATGTTTTAGTATTAAAAACTGTTAACCAGCTGATGAAATATACACCTATCATATCATAGCACTGAGTTTTAGGTCCATTAAAATCATCTTTCTCGTGTACATATTGTAATACTTCCTTGCAGATGAAAACGATATCATTTATGCATACGCAATAAGTATAATATAGAATATGTGATTTATTTCTGTGATCTAATTTCGTTTCTAAATCGTTACAAACTATTGCATTTCAAAATTAAAGGTAGCATATAAATCTCAAACTACCTGTGCATAATATGAATTTATATTAAGGGTTATACTATAAAAGCTAACTATATGTAGAACCAAAGAAATTAATATGATAATTTTCATCCTATTGGAAATCAAACGTTGTGCAACGAATTCGTACATTTTTAGAAATGGTTCATCAACTAGTAGGAGTAATTAGAATATTTTGTTTCTTAAGTTAAGTGTTATATTTCGAATTTTTTTTTGTACATCAGCTCAGAACTTAATTTTTTTCTCTGATTCAGATGATATCGCTTTCGATAGTACAGTATAAATTAAGAAAAACATATTAACTTCCTTTTTTTTTTCTTCCATAGCTTGTCGAGACAAAAATTTGAAAAACAGAGAACAGGGGATTGTATTTCCTAAAAGTGTTTTCATTACATCCTATCTTATATTAACGATTGAATATTCCACAAATGAAAATTCACTTTCAAAGCCATTCAATGAATTAATAAGCAAATTTTAAAAAAAATTAAAAAATTATAAATTATAGTAGCTTATTATAAAAAGTCTTCAATGTAGTTAACTAATTAAGCACTTATTAAGTCACTTCTATATTAAAATACCCATATTGAAAGTACGCTTGCAAATATATGAGTGCTCACATATAAAAGTTTACTTCGATTCTCAACAGCTAATGCATTATAAATCATATGAATACAAGTAAATACATTAAAATTTGTCTAATTATCGATTGTAAAATAATGCCAATAAATGATAAATAGGAAAATATTAAATCATTCGAAACATTTTTTTAAAATCTTATACAATATAAACTTAAAGAATCTTAAGAATCTGAACTATTATGAAAATCTTTCTCAATGCATAAATAAATTATTTTAGTGTCAGACCTGAACTAAATATTCCTATAATATTTCTACAGAAAATCTCAAAGAATATAGAGTTTTTTCAATATTTGTAATGGTCAGGTTTAGTTTTAAGTAATTAAAATATATATTAAATAAATCAAGGGTATACAAATAAGTCTTTGGATTTTACAAGAGGTATGCTTCGAATAAATAAATTCAATCCATTTAAAATACAATATTTAAATTTTAGGTAGAATAGTTCACCCTATCATATTCATTGTGGCGTTTAATAGGTGTCACACGGCAATTTTTCAGGTATATAAATGTGATTAAACGTGGTTATCCAAAATTGGCTTCCTCGCTTGTCTAATTTCATTCCGTTCTATTTCCGACTATGGAGATTTTTACAAAATCAAATTTTGGGAAAACTACGCATAACATTGATATACCTAAAAGATTGTATTTTTTGGCATGCCAGTGGAATTACTGCGGACTTACGGAACAGTTATCTGCTTTGGAACAATGTTTCGTTATTGGAAAGGGTTTTGAAAGCCACTGCATGCATAAAACTTCTGTGCATCGCTTAGTAGTCCTACAATCCCACTTATAATTAGGTGCCTTCATATGCTACGATTTTATATGAATCTCTTGAGAAATATCTGAAGAGTCAGTTGTCTGAAAAGTAATGAGATGCATAAGCATATACCTCACTTCAACTGACTTAGAACAGTAAGTTCCAAATGATCCAGGATAATTTAATATTTAAGATATCAATAAATATTTATCCTTTAAGTTTGTATTGTGCATGAGAATATTACTCGTAAAAAGAACAAAAACAGAAGTTGGTTCAAATATATACAAATTAATAGCTAATTTATAACTGAAAGTGGTACAGCCCCTATCACAAAATTATGCTGATATTAGAACATAGTAATGAACAAATGTAAAGTAACTAGCAAGTTTAGAACATGCATAAAATAGCAATGCAACTGGTTCTAAATGTTCTCTACTAATCAAGTATGAACTCAGCTGGTCTGGGGTGTCGAGGAAGAGATGGGAATCCAGACAGGTCAAGGAGAGGAGAATACGTAGGACAACTTTCGAATTGGCAAGGCAAGGACACATTTTCTTCTTTTCTGTGTTTTTCCGATAGCTTCACGGGTAAAATATTAATACCTCAATGCGAGCGTAGAATACTTGCAATTTCTTTGTTGAAATTAGTTGCTCCAAAGCACAGCCTTATGGCAAGGTGAGATGGTGCAAGTGTATCTTCCTACCTCATGGTACAGTGAGAATGCGGTTCTAGGAGTGCA
Source organism: Nephila pilipes (assembly GCA_019974015.1). Classification (NCBI taxonomy): domain Eukaryota; kingdom Metazoa; phylum Arthropoda; class Arachnida; order Araneae; family Nephilidae; genus Nephila; species Nephila pilipes. The sequence continues at coordinate 68,965 of BMAW01104974.1, forward strand.
GCCATATACTCTACCCGGAGTTCAAAATTTCATCCAGCATGAAAACGTACAAATGGTTTAAAAAACACGTCTAGAGCAAGGAAGAACCTTTGCCGATTGAACGTTGTATGGCTATCGACAAAAAAAATGCAAATTTTAACCTCTCTATGCTGATGTCCGTATTTTTACCATTAATATCAAATTTAAAGTATTTATGAGTTCTTTAGAGAACTTGGCAATAGTTGATATAGGGTTATTGTAATACTGTAAAGCTAGTCTAACACTGTCCACTCATACGAACAAGTGCAATGATTTTAGTAACTCAAGTTGCCCAGATGCCTTATGAGTAGAATGACTTGTTACTGGTTGATTGTATTGCAAAATATGTTTGAAATTTCCTAGAACTTCGGATTGAAGTGGAACTTAGGAATGGAGAAGAAAATTCCCCCCATAGTTTAAGCGATATTTTGTTGCTTAGGTCAAAAACGGATGCACCTATATCAATTCTATTACTGAAACATATTCTTAAAACATCTTGAGACCCAAACTCATATTTTTCAACCAATTTTTATCAAACTTGAAATTAATCTTCTTATTAGGACTACAAAACACCACATGTAGTCATTTCTCAAGAAAAGGAAAAAATATTTGTATTTTGTTAAATGTCCATTATAATGGACATTGGTTTCTCATCTTGCATTGGTTTGTCATTGGTTTTTCACACATTAATTTACTAATAAACAAAAAATGGCATAAAAATGGCATAAATGCTTATTTGAATTGACACAAATACAAAATGTAACTTTTTAAGCGCTTATAATTGAAAAATAATTTATAATTTATGGAAAAATGTTACAATTTTTGGAAATCTTATTACACACACCTTTTTTTGTACAACCTTCATTCTTGCACCTTACAGAACTCTTAGTGTTCATCAGTCTTGGAAGATGTTTGAATTGTTTTGTACAATGAGAAGTAGATTCCATACTCAAGTCAAGTCATTTGTGCTTATGCGTCTGTCAAATCGGAGCCCCTCTGAAGTTGTTCTGATATTTATTGTTTTAAAATCTTAAAATTGAGTGCACTTACCACCCACATTTGATTTTTGATCTTCTCTCTTTACAATCCAAGCATTCACAACACTAAGATCAAAGAAATGAAGATTTGTTTTGACCATCCATTTCTTTGTGTGTGTATTAATTCTATAATAACTGATCATCCTATCAATCAGATCAATTCCACCTATGTTGATATTACATATATTCTTTTGCTACAGCTGTATTTGACACTTCATTGTATTTTTTCTCCTTTTTTGACAAACTTGTACATTTATCTAGTGGTTCTACTCCACGTTTGGATGAATGTAGCATTACAGCGTTTTATCGTACCATTTTACGATGCATATTTCATTATCCTGATTCACTGACGTATCATACAAGCCTCTTTCATTTTTTGACATTATCTTATCATTTGAAATATGCACACCATTTGTAATTCTTGATTTCATGATAGTGCTAGTATATTTTATTAGATATTAAAATTTCATGCTCTTTGCAGCTAACTTTTTCTTCTTATTCATTACTAATATCAGTGTCTGATACATCACCAATCATTATTACTTCCAAAGGTTTTTCGGCATCGAAATAAAGTTGATTTTCAAATAATTCTAATAGAAATAAAACAAAAAATTGTACGACTACATTGAAAACCACAAATTATTTTTAAATTATTAGTATAGTATTTTTATTTAAAATCCAAATTTTTATTTTTAATTATTTGTAAATAAAAATTTAAAACAAAAGAAAAGGGATATGTTTTCTTTACATCCACATTTAGAAATTCTTGTAAATAATTATTAGCGCAAATTTATTTCTAAAAGCATACAATTGATTAATAAATTTTTATTTTAACAAAACCACATAATTTGTGGGCTGACTTATTATAGAACGTACTTGAATTACTGAAATCGTTAGTTTAAATTCTGTATTTAATTTGGACAATTTGGCCCAATCTCAATAAATATTATAAAAGGATGCCCTTCTAAGAAGAAGTGTGTAAGTTTTTTTTGTTAAAAAAAGAAAATTTAATTTCTAAGTTAGTCATTAAATATTAATTTTTGAGCATTCTATGATGACTTTGAGTTTAAATATATATGTATATATTACTTTCGAACGGCAAAAATTAGTGAGTATTAATATAATTAATTGACAAAAAACCTTAGCAAAAACCAAGATTTTTTCAGCGTTAAGATTCTTGAATGTTCCAAGGTATAATTGTTGGATGAATACATAATTATGGAAAAAGAATTTAATTCGCGTTTTAGAGAAGATTAGTTTTTTAAGTTTCAAATAAGTAACGATTATGTTTTAGGAGCATTTATTTAACGTTATTAGGAGTACTCTCAAACACATATAATATATATATATATATATATATATATATAAAATATATAAATAATTATGAAAATATTGTATTAAAATGATGCATAATATGTTAATAAAGTATGTAACCAGTATTTTAAAATCAAGTAATTTATTATGTAAAAAATAAGTTCCTAAAAATAATTAAGTTATTATTAAATTTAATGGAGTTTTTATACATTTAGAAGTAGATACATACAAACCCTAAAATGTTCTGGTGATCAAAGTCCCTAAAATGTTCTGGTGATCAAAATAAAGGTTTATTTAGGTACATCTTACAGAAAAATTAATAAAATAATTTAAATCAGTAATCAAATGTATACAATATATTTTAGTAGACATAAGGTATAATCTACAGTTAAATATATCTCTTTGTGTGTTGTAGTAAGATATTTACTGTTGGAGTTTTATATAAAAAAATCGTATAGTTTTTTTCAAACATTTATGCTTTCATACACGTTTCAATGATGTATAATACTCAGTTTTATCTACAATAAACACACCATATATCGAATGAAGAACTCAGGAGCAACACGAACTAGAATTTGCAATAGTAAAAAGCATTTTTCAAACAATGAAAGAATCCATATTCAATTATGTTATTTAAAGTGTTGAAAACAAATGTTATTACCATCACTTGATCAAAAATGTCTTAGCGTAGTAATGAAATAATTTAACAAATAATCAAAACCACTTTATTTCAATATCAATCGTAATATAATAATGTCCAATTCAAAACAAGAGATAATATATTCACCAATGAATATAGATGTTTTCTTTGAATTACTTGGCTTTTTCAGTTAGTATGAAAAAGAGATAGAATATTCTTTCAGCAATTTATTTTTTCTTTCTTTCCTGCTTTTTGATTCGTTTGTTTCAAGCACTCATCATTAAGATCAGTAAGGCATTTCTGAAAATAGAATTCATCATACAGCCACTTTAATTGAGCCTTTGGTACGTTAAATTTTGTAATTTTTAAACTAAGAGAAATATAAAATATCTTTAAGAATAAAATCACTATAATTAAGTCCTACGAAATCTCTATCATCATCAATTTGTAAGTTATCTTAAAAAGCAAATGTTCGAAATATAATAGTAAAAGAACATAAACTACATTATGAGTGTTAAACTAGTTACCACATAGTTATCCATTTCATCCTTTTCACTATCGGACAGGTTCTGAAAAGTTAGGATCATAATTAATTTTCAAGTTAGTTTTACAATACCTAAGTTTCACAATTTCTTTATGTGTTTCATCTCAAGTAAATTATAAAAAGTAAATACCGTTTGCACATTCTGACAAGATAAAAATTATTTATTGAGGGTGTTTGTCTTTTACTGAAGAAAAGTTTATTAACTTAAAGTGTTTAATTTTGGAACTTACTTCAGGTACTAAATCGAGCATGCATCTATTAATCTGAAAAAAAAAAGAAAAATATATTGCATAAAATTTATTGATATACATTATGAATATGCACTAGCTAAAAATTAATAATTTATTGACTAAGATGTTTCATATTAGCCCCACTAGAATCACATTCTATCAAAATAAATCAGAATGTAGTTTTAAATATTTATGACATAAAATCATTTTTAATTACAAAATTCCAACACTTGTGTATTTAAGTTTTTATTTTGTCTTATAAGGGCTCGAAACAAGCTCCATAGCCTTTGAGAAGGTTCTGATGCTTGGGGAAGTGTTGGTTTAACTAAATGTAAGTTTTTCGATTGATTGCTGTGCAGGTTCTCGATAAAAACATTAACCTAATACTTATGTTAACAAGAGTTTGTACACAATATTTATATAAAATAATTTTTAAATTAATTTCTCCAAATTCATCTTCTAAGTTCTGACTCATAATACATATTTAGGTTTTTAAGCAATTGAGAAATGTTAAATTAGCGAGTATTAATTTCATTATTACTAATGTATTTCTAATAATAAAAAAATGAAAATCGAGCTACGAATCTCTTTTCGAAATCTACAACAATTGGATAACAATATCATATCCGGGATTCCTCCATATTTATATGAGGTTTATATTTTAATACTACACTCATTTCTATTCAAATCATTGCATTTTCCCATGATAATATACACTTGCTATACATTCGGATCTGCATCATGAAGTAACGGTGCTTTGCTCCTTGAAATTAAAGATTCTTTGCCATAAACACTCTTATGTTAAATTCATATGAGTCTTAATTAACTGAGTAGCATTTATTTTCTCTGAAATAGAGCTCCGAGTGTGAACACTGTTCTTCAAATTTAAACCTAAAATGAAGAAAGACATTCAGAATTTTTCTATTTCATGATTGAAATATACAATAGTGTCACATTGATTCAATGTTTGAAAGTAATTTAAAAATTCATCTGAAACTTTTGTATAACACACCCCGGAAATAATGTTTACATCGAAGAATCCAGATATAAAATGATTCAATGTAAACTTCCTTATAAGAAAAAATTAAAATTTATCATTAGCTTATAAGTTGGATGGATTTTTGCTATAAATTAGAATGATAAACCAGTTTTAAAAAGTACTGTTCTAAAAAGCACAAAAATACTGTGTTTGAACTGCTCTATCTATATAAATGTTTGTATAAAAATGTATATTAAAAGGTATTCTCCCGAACTTATTGCTAGAGATATATTTTCTTTCATGAGATATAAAATTGTCCGCAAAGCTTAGCATTTTTTATATTTATTTTTTTATAATTTTATAATTATTTATTAGCACTTAATTTCTCTAAAATAGAGTTCCGATTGTGAACACTGTTCTTCAAATTTAAACCTAAAATGAAGAAAGACATTCAGAATTTTTCTATTTCATGATTTAAATATACAATAGTCTCACATTGATTCAATATTTGAAAGTATTTTAAAAACTCATCTGAAACTTTTTGATAACACATCCTGGAAAGAATGCTTACATCTATGAAGCCAGATATAAAATGATTCAATATAAACTTTCTAATAAAAAAAAACTAAAATTTATCATGAGCTCGTAAGTTGGATGGATTTTTGCTATATATTAAGATGGTGAACCGTTTTCAAAAGTAGTGTTTTTAAAAGCATAGAAAAACTGTGTTTGAGCTGCTCTATAAGTGTTTGCATAAAGATGTATCTTATAAGGTACTCAAGCGAATTTATTGATATAGATATATTTTGTTAACATAAGGTAGAAAATTATCCTCAAAATTTAGCATTTTTTACAATGGGATTTATTATTTTCAAACCATTATTTGCACTTTTAGACAATTTATACAGTGTTAGGCTTTTTTTCTTAATTAAAGACTATAATATTTTACTTAAGAAGAGAAAGTAAAAAAAAGGAAATTCTTGTAAAATAAAAAAAATAAAGTTTCGAAAAAAACAACCCAAAATTATATTCGATTTTAAATTTAATAAACAATCATACTAAAGATAAATAATTAACGTAATAAAATTAATGCATTAAACGAGAACTACATTTATATCCTTGAATCTTAGCTACGATGATAATAGGATGAGAGTGATAACAAATAAAAAAGAATGTTTTAATATCGAAATATTTCACTTCATAATCTTATCCTGAACAGATTTGTACTTTAAAAGGAAAATTTGGATTTTTATACTGCTTTCATGTGGTAAGATACCACAATACTTACAATTTATGTGTCGATGTCCTTAATTATTTTATTACAAGCTTATAAACCTCAAATGAACTAGCAATCAATTGTTTGATAATATAAAATATTTTCCCTTCTTGTTTGAAGGATAATGAAATATTTTAAAAAGTATAAAATTTGAAATCTCCTTTTATGACTCAAAAGTATATTTTGACTTTACTTTGAATTTTAAATAAAGCTGCAACACGAATGATATGATACAGAATAATAAAATTAAACGTTTAAATTCAGGTATCGAATTTAACTAGGACATCAGGGAAAGATAAAATGATAATGTTTCGAGGTATATTGCATTAACGAAATTTTTTTAACTGTTCTATTCTGGAAATGATACAATGCAATTATTCGAAATTATTCTATTCTTGTTTTTAATCTTGAGCCAACAGATATGATGCAAGATATTGAAGTAGAATAGTTAGTTTATTTTCACAGCAATGTATCATACAGAGTATC
>BMAW01104984.1:0-11655 GCA_019974015.1 Nephila pilipes
TGACGGAAAATCTGCAAGGATTTCATAAAATATACAGCATATGTCAAACGTGCGTGAATGCCGAAATTCAGTTAAAAAAACTCATGGCCGTCAACTCCATTTACGATATGCTTTTTAATCTCGGCAGTAAGCTCGTTCACGACAGAGCAATCATACCTTACTTGTCCAATTTGATTCCGAAACAAGTTTTGACGGAAGCGTATTCGATTTTTCAAACCGATTTGAACGAAAAAGAAGAAGACGACGACACGAATAAATTGCACTGCGTTTCTTATTTGATACAAGACGAAATTGAAAAGAAAGAAGGTTTGAAAATTCCCAATCCCATCTACAACAGATTCACTAAACAAATTACCGCCGTGAGCAAATATATAACTGCTATTTTACGCGGAATAGTTTCTTCGAGTCAAAACTAAACTAAGGAAAAAAAAAAGGTTTTTTCTCTCTCGAAGGAGAAAAAAAAAATTTTTTTTTCTCCTTCTTCCGCTTCATATATTAGTATATAAACGATTGATTTTTCGATACTCCTCTCGTTTTAAAAAAAAGAAAGAAAGATGGATAATCACATAATTCATAAAGTTCTGAGCAATAAAATTTTGAAAGATGCTATTGAAAATTTATGCGAACCCGGAGTTTTAAATTTAATCGACGAGAAATGGATGGATATTTTAAAAAACAGTCCCGTTTGGCAGAAACACGAAACCGTAAACGCTTTTGGCCGGGTGTACGTGACGACCGATGCAGAGACAAAAATTCCTATATCTAAACAATACGTGTTGAATTCGGAAGACAATTTCGATGTCTTGGTCGTCGGATATTTCAAAACTATCGCTACAAACAATGCCGTCAAGCAATCTTATTGCAAACCTTTGGACGAAATCGGGAATCTGCTGTGTAAAAATAAATGTTTGCCGAGCAATTTTTTTATCAATTCTTGCAATGGAATATGTCCTTCGTGTCGCAAATTCGACACGTTGCGAAACAACAAATGGTGTCTCAAAGACACAAAAGTTTACACTCCCGAAGGAATAAAAAATGCGTCTAAATCTTACATTCAAACGATTTTTAAAACTTCGGATTTGGCAATTGCCCGACTCGTCATTAACATGAAATATACCTTTAATAATTATTACAAGATTGGTGGAAGAGTGAAATCGATCGTTTTCATTCAAGAAAGTTTATTGCGAGAAGATTCCGAAGAAATGCGAGAGGTTTTGACAACGGAAAACGCACATTTCGTTCCGACTCAATTACCCGAAGTCGATGTTTTAACTCAACGAGCCGAAAATAGTGTTCTAGCCATACCTCAAGAAATGAAAGAAGAAACAACATTCCAAGTCCAATCAACATCTATGTGATAGACAGAAATCTAAAATTTTATCGACAACGTTGAAAAGTTCAAAGTCTTTATCGTTTTTTGTTTTGTAAGGTTCGACGGATATGCGCAAATCGTATCTGTCGTCCATCATTTCGTTGACTCTATCATCGACTCCTATTAAAAATATATCTTGTTCGTATTGTTTTCGTATATGTTCTGAACATTTTACAACACCGTATCTGTATTCGGACGATCGACATTGTGTCCTCCCAAATATTTTGTATGCAAACGACATTAATTTTTGAATAAAACTATTTATTACTAATTCTACGTACGAATCAGTTCCATAACTCCATAAAATTATATCGATATTTGAAAATTTTAAGAAATTCAATAAAAAATCCAAGTGTGGTCTCGCGTTAAATTCTTTTTGATCAAAGTAGCCCAAGGTCTCGTCCAGATCGAGAACACAAACGTAATACATTCTTTTTTTTTTTAAAAAAAAAAAAAAAAAAAAAGAGAGAATGTCAAAAACTACAGATAGGTTATTGCGCCATCTTAACGAAAACGCATATTATTCTCCGGCATGTTGCATATGGCATCGCGATCACAACTGTTTACTGTTGACTACAAATTTCGATAATAAACGTTATCATTGTTTGTACGAAAGAGAATTTTCGAAATGGGTTTCTTATAATTCGAGTAAATCGTGCGATATTCCGGAATATTTTCACGATTTGATTATTTTAAATAAATTATTGGGTTCGGAATACGTTTTAAATTTCATCACGCACATCCGAGACAGATCGGGATACACGATAGGTTTGTACGAAATCAGAAGTGGGTTGTACAGTCCCAAAATTATGAAACCCGAATATTTATTCGAAACGTTTTTAACTTTTACAGTGCTGTCGTGTCAAATTTGTTATTTATTGGGAGGTTACATGCCCGTTATGAATCACATGAAATTTATATATACCGAACAGCATCCCGTATTGGCAGACATCGGAAGAGAAAATAATAACAATCGAGAAAAAAACGGCTACGTTAACGTCTTAAACGAAAAGAAATGGAAACGATTCATGAAATCGCGAACGACAAAATCCATAATACATTACGTAAAGATTACGCATCCCGATTTTTTCAAAAAGCAATTTAGAAAGGAATGCATATTGTCGGAAAAATACCATTTCAGCGACGAAACGCATGCACTGATATGTAAAAGTCGAAAAACGTGCCTACAAGATATTTTAACGGACTATAAAAATTTTATACCTAATCTAACAAATGCTATTGAAAAATTACTGCAGCACCTTTGACTAATAAATTTGTCGTTATCATTCATGTGAATTGCTTAAAAATCATTACATAAATTACTATCGATCATTTTTTTTGGAAGCATTTTCTTATTTTTTTGAGTACACTATAATAATAATAATAAATATCTTTCAATGAACAACCGATTTTCAAAAACACAACATTTCATCGGGATTCGAACCGGGTACCTATCGATCTGTAATCCAGTACGTTAACAATTCGACCACTAAGCTCCCAATCGTTTCAAGTTTTTTTTAATGTATACATAATTGTTAAAATTAAACTTTCGATATACTTTTTTTTCTTCTTGAAAATGTATTACATTTAAATAAGAATAATTAAACAAAAAGGTTTATTTCTAAACGAAAATTTATAATTTATTACAGTCAGGTATTTGAAAATTTTTAATTTAGTACAATCATGTTTAAAGCGATTAATCGTTAATGAATTTTACACCAAAATAAAATATAGAATACGATCTGTCAAGAAAGGTTTCCAATAAACGGAATTTAGTCAATAAACTTTATTATTTTAATATGCTAATTTGAAAAAAAAAAAACTTGTTCATGATAAGAATTAAAATGTTACACCTGTGTATATTTATGAATTTTGTACAAATGACTGTGATTACAATTGGCATAAGAAAATTTATTGGTAGAGAACTATTTATGTAATGGGTTTTTTTTTTTATTATAAATCATAATTTTGAAATCGTTGTTCATGCAAGACAAAATTCCTTCAAGACATTGATTCGTGATGCCATCTATGAAGCTCGTGAGTAGTTAATTTTTAAAACCATTAAATATTCTATTAATAAATTGCTCTATGATAAGTAAAATTGGTCTCAAGCTATACTTAAATTTTCACCAATTATATTTTATATTTTTTCAAAACAGAAGGTAATATTAGATAGAAAAAAAAATTGAATTCTGAAGCTTTTTTGTAGTAAGCCATTTTTTTTTTCGAACAATAAAAAGTAATATGTTATTACCGAGTATTAAATTAGGATTTATATGTAAAGATGGAAAATGAACATTATTTAATTGGGTTTTTTCTTGGAAAATATTATGGATGTCTCTTCTCATTTTTAGATCGATCGAAAAATGTGAAGAGACATCCATAATATTTTCCAAGAACCAGTTAATAATTATTTAAGCTTTATAACCATACATATATTCTACAATTATTAATTCTTACAACTTAAATGTTTTTTTTTTTGATAATTGAATAATTCTTTGAAAAATTAACCATTTGAATATATTTATTTATTTAACACTAAAAAATGTTTAATTTACAATGAACATTTATGCAATTCAACAAAATTTTTCAAATGGGGAGGAACATTGGCATTCTTGGGTAAATGTCTGCTGGCAATACATTGCAAGTTGAGGACAATCTTGTAAGCAATTTTTCCTTCCAAATTCAAGCAGTCCGAATGAGCCCCAAATTTTATCAAAAGTATTTTCAATTCGTCCGATTCGGCAACGTGTAAAGGAGTATTTCCAAACACATTTCTTTCGTTGATTATAGATTTGTTCAGATACGGAAATAACGTTTTAAGATATTCCGTATCCGCTTTACTTTTGACACATGCATGCCAAAAATTGTTTCCTTGAGGGTCTCTCGCTCTGTTACAAATTTTATAAAATGCATCTTTATCGTACAGCCTCAGAATCGAATTACCGTAAAGTGCAATTTGTTCCATGCGAAGAAGAACGTGATTGTCCGTATCGCTGCACAATTCCAAAAGTTCTGGATATTTCCAAATGACCGGAGAATTTGTGTGATATACGTTTCGCACTACTAGACCGAATTGATTTTGAAACAGGTTCATCGTTTCATGCGACTTACAGTAATAGCATGGAAGTTTTCCTTTCGAATTTCTAACAAGCGCTTCGCTTGTATTAAACTCCAATATTTTTCTAGCGAGACCAAAATTGTTCACTTTGACCGCCGTGTGCAAAAGCGTATTTCCTTTGGAATCTTTTACATTTCTCAGAACCAAATTTTTTTGATCGTTAGACATTAAAGAAAAATCTATCAGACTTATGACCGATGGATTCGTTGAACGTTCTCCGTTTAAAAATAAAAATCGAAACAACTTTTTGCTTTTCAATGCCAGATTAACTCGTAATATTGTTTCATTGCTTCTGGGTTCGTATAATTCTCCGTATGAAAGTCTGTTATACATTTCGTAGTATTCCGGTGGATATCCAAACACATCTACCGTATTAATACTCACGTATTTCAATAAAAAAGTGGTCAAAAAAAATTTCTCATCCTGCAGCTGTAATGCAATGCATTTCTTCCTGTTTTCGGTTCGATCGCATTCATGTCTACTCCATAATTGACTATTCTTCGAAATATTTTTTTCATATCTTTAAAATCGCTCGGTACTTCACAAAAATGTTTTGTAAAAATCGCAACGTTGAATTTGTCCCTTACTAATCCAGTCACAAAACTACATTTTCTGAGAAACATTGCATGATGCTCCTGTTCGAAATGCTTGCAAGGCATAGTATTACAATCGCACAATCTAAAATGCTTCAATCTCTTGAAACTCTTGTTGCAAGGCGTTTGAAGCATTTTTGATGTGGAAGCCAACTGATGTTCGACTCGAGTTTATCACAGCTTTATACACTGAATAAAATTCTATTTTTAGAAACACAAAATGGAAGGAAAATAAATTAAAAATATTTTCAAATTCAAACTAACCTTGGAATCATATTTACAAATTTTGTAAATATTTGACAAGAAAAAAAATTTTTAAACCTTGAAACTATATTTCCCAAATTTGTAAATATTTAATAAGGAAAGAATATTTTTTAAACTTTGAAATTATATTTCCCAAATTTGTAAATATTTGATAAGGAAAAAACATTTTAAACCTTGAAATTATATTTCCCAAATTTGTAAATGTTTGATAAGGAAAGAACATTTTTAAACCTTGGAAATATATTTTCAAATGACAAGAAAAATTTAATCGTATTTGCAAATTTGACAAAAGAAAGAACATTTTTAAACCTTGGAAATATATTTCCCAAATTTGTAAATATTTGATAAGGAAAGAACATTTTCAAACCTTGGAAATATATTTTCAAATTTGACAAGAAAAAAAATTTAATCGTATTTGCAAATTTGACAAATGAAAGTAAACCTTGGAATCATATTTCCAAATTTGATAAAAAAAAAAAAAAAATTGGATCAAACTAAAAATAAATTTTGAAAGTAAAACTTTCATCCGACGTAATCATTTGGGTAGTATATAAGCAAGTGCTGGTCTTAAACAAATCGCAAAATGGCTCTAATCCATCCTAGAATTGGTATTATGGCAGTGCAATTCCACTCAAACATATTGTTGGGTGGACCTGTAAAGTACACGATTGCTACTTTGGATAACTACAAAACTGGAATATGTTCGAATAAATGGTTGCACGACTTGACTGAAATCATAGAAAGCTTAAACATTGACTATTTGTATGTATGCACGGATCAGTACAATTTCCTGACACGGTTTATGCCGAAAAAAACACATCTCATCAAAATCAGAAATCGATTTCCACGTGAACAATGTAACGACTGCAAAATGTTTTCGTGCTCGGCTAAAAAGATTAAAGTTATTATAAAGGACTGGTATAATTTTGATCTTAAAATCAGTTGTACTCCTAATTATGTAAAGACAAAAGTTCAAGAAGATTTATTGTGATTCTGTTTTTTTTTGTTTGAAAATTAGTCAATTGTGTAAAAACAAAAACCCAAAAAGATTGATTGTAATTCTCTTTTTGTTTGAAAACAACAATAAATACAAATGTTTGTTTAATTGTCATGGTGGTCATTTTAATCTACATTTTTCTTTTGTATTTCAAATGTTAATTAATTTTAATGCTTGAAAAAAAAACATTTTGAATATCCTTCTCTCCCAACCATACATTCACATTTGAATAAAATAATAAACTTTTAAAGCTATAGAGTTTTATAATATCAAATCCTTTCCAATATTATTACGAGTCGATTCGTGACATTATAAACATATCTTTCAATAGCTTTTAAATATTATTGGCGATTATTTTTGGTTTATAGACGATAAATTATATATTTCTTGGCGGTTAAAAGTTTTTTAATTTTTAATTTCGCTCGCCAAAATGTACTATAAATAACAGTGTTTGAGCAAAAATCATTTGAAAGCAGTATAAGTATAAAAATATTAATTAATAATATATTAAGTATAAAAATATTCTCAGGATCTGAAAAAATTTTTCTCAATGTCTCGAGCTCTGCTGAGACTCGACCCTACGTGTTCAAATTGTGTCAAAAAACGCGATTAGTGAATTTGTCCGTTAAACATAAATATACGTTAAACAATCAATGAATTTTCATAGCTTGTAACGTGTAGCAGAAAACAACAATAAATATAAATCAAATCCCTTTCCAATATTATTACGAGTCGATTCGTGACATTATAAACATATCTTTCAATAGCTTTTAAATATTATTGGCGATTATTTTTGGTTTATAGACGATAAATTATATATTTCTTGGCGGTTAAAAGTTTTTTATTTTTTAATTTTGCTCGCCAAAATGTACCTATAAATAACAGTGTTTGAGCAAAAATCTTCATTTGAAAGCAGTATATAAGTATAAAAATATTAATTAATAATATATTAAGTATAAAAATATTCTCAGGATCTGAAAAAAATTTTTCTCAATGTCTCGAGCTCTGCTGAGACTCGACCCTACGTGTTCAAATTGTGTCAAAAAACGCGATTAGTGAATTTGTCCGTTAAACATAAATATACGTTAAACAATCAATGAATTTTCATAGCTTGTAACGTGTAGCAGAAAACAACAATAAATATAAATCAAATCCCTTTCCAATATTATTACGAGTCGATTCGTGACATTATAAACATATCTTTCAATAGCTTTTAAATATTATTGGCGATTATTTTTGGTTTATAGACGATAAATTATATATTTCTTGGCGGTTAAAAGTTTTATTTTTTATTTTGCTCGCCAAAATGTACCTATAAATAACAGTGTTTGAGCAAAAATCTTCATTTGAAAGCAGTATATAAGTATAAAAATATTAATTAATAATATATTAAGTATAATATTCTCAGGATCTGAAAAATTTTTCTCAATGTCTCGAGCTCTCTAGGACCTACGTGTTCAAATTGTGTCAAAAAACGCGATTAGTGAATTTGTCCGTTAAACATAAATATACGTTAAACAATCAATGAATTTTCATAGCTTGTAACGTGTAGCAGAAAACAACAATAAATATAAATCAAATCCCTTTCCAATATTATTACGAGTCGATTCGTGACATTATAAACATATCTTTCAATAGCTTTTAAATATTATTGGCGATTATTTTTGGTTTATAGACGATAAATTATATATTTCTTGGCGGTTAAAAGTTTTTTATTTTTTAATTTTGCTCGCCAAAATGTACCTATAAATAACAGTGTTTGAGCAAAAATCTTCATTTGAAAGCAGTATATAAGTATAAAAATATTAATTAATAATATATTAAGTATAAAAATATTCTCAGGATCTGAAAATTTTTTTTCTCATCTGTCTTCTAGACTCGACCCTACGTGTTCAAATTGTGTCAAAAAACGCGATTAGTGAATTTGTCCGTTAAACATAAATATACGTTAAACAATCAATGAATTTTCATAGCTTGTAACGTGTAGCAGAAAACAACAATAAATATAAATGTTTGTTGATTGCGTAAAAAGTAATATATAGAAATAACTACGCCATTTTTTTAAAGAAACAAACAATTTTTTATTAGTAAAACAATTACATTCATTTGGGTTTAACATTATCGATATGAACTTTAAGTAATTCTGCGTTCTTGTAAAAAACCGTAATATCGAACGGTTTATCGAAATAAAACTTTTTTAATTTTCTTACACTATCGTAAGTTCCCATCGAATAAAAACATGCCTTGGTGAATCCATTCACGTTATGCTGATAACGATAATCTATAATTGATTTTGGATTCGTTTTTAATTCTTTTCGGAACGATACGTCGACTTCTGGTAAACAAACTCTGGTTTTTTTCAAAGTTCGAGATTGTCCAACGTACGGCATCGTAAAACGTGCAAAATTTTCCAGATTGTTATTGTATGGAACATCCACAGTCAACGTATTGTTTTCTATGACGACTTTTAAATCTTCGAAATAGAAAAAGTTTGCATTTTTAGTTACGCTTCCATCCGCATTGTAAAATTCCTTTTCGTACCATAATTTTTGACTATAAGCATACCATTTACCTTCCAGATACAAAGTTGCCAATATCAGACATCGAAAACCTCCGTGCTTCATGCGACTTTTTGTTTCGTTATCCAATTCTTTAAAACATTCTTTCGTATCTATTTTAATAATACCCTCAATCGCCTTGATACTGTTTTCGTAGTCATCAATCACATTTAGAAATACAAGCCTATCTGGAATATTTTTAAAATTTAATGATTTAGTCTTTTCGTGAATTACAGAAATTTTGCATATATCTCTCAAAATGTCTGGTGTTCGATAACGTATAGATTCATCGTTAAGTGAATTTTCAAAGTTTTGAATAGCGTTTTCTAAAACTTTAGACTCCATTTTATCAACACAAATTATGACTGAAATCGAACGCTTATATATACCTACAAAACTAAATTTTAAAGCAAAAATTTATTTTTTAAAAATATGTAACAATCAAAGTTGAAAATGTTTTGAAAAAAATACTAGTTTTTTCAAAAAAAAAAAGAATTTGTAAGTCACATTGAACAACAGAAAATAGTTTTATCGTAGTTTTTTTTACCTAAGAATATATATTAAACTGTAAATTTGTCGAGATGACATTAAAACTGTATATTTAAAAACCTGTAGAAATGAAATTGACATTAAAACTGTATATTTAAAAACCTATAGAAATGAAATTGACATTAAAACTGTATATTTAAAAACCTACAGAAATGAAACAGACATTAAAACTGTATATTTAAAAACCTGTAGAAATGAAATTGACATTAAAACTGTATATTTAAAAACCTACATAAATGAAACTATAATAAATTGTAGCATGTTAAAATTAAAAATAACTCAGTAATTTTTAATCGAAAATAACTTTGATCAAACGAAAAAAAAAAAACGTTATTCTCAAGAGCTTTTTGTCGATAAGAAACTAATGTCAAAAAACAGAAATTGCGATTCTAAAAAAAACAAAACATTTTAATATTTCAAATACATTTCAAAATCTGGAATTTCATTATTAAAAAGATTTAAGATTTCTTCATTCTCCAGTAAATCATCTAAAGTTACATTCTCAAATAATTCTATATCCGTGAAAAGTCCCAGTTCTTGTTCGGCTTCTAATTCTTGTAGTTTTTGAACATCTTGTAATTTTAATTCTATATCTTGTACATCCTCCAGTAAACCATCTAAAGTTACATTCTCAGATAATTCTATATCCATGAAAAGTTCCAGTTCTTGTTCGGCTTCTAATTCTTGTAATTTTAATTCTATATCTTGTAATGTGTCACCCAAATCTTGTAATTTTGATTCTGAATCACTCCGTTTTACTTCTTGTTCAATTGTATCGTTGTTGTCGAAAAATGTTTCGATATCGATATCAGATTCAGACTGAATCCATGCTAGAAACAAATCTTGGAAACGTTTCGTCTCCACTAGAGGTGTTTTCATGATGAGTAATCTGGAATGAAATTTGCTGCGTGCTTTTATACGGCAAAATTTGCTTACCGAATAATTCGAATATATAATAACGTAATCATACGGCTATCGCGAAAATTACACATTCTTGATGAAAAAAATGCATTAGGATGAGAACAAAAATTTCAGATTCAAATATAATATTTATATATTTGTATTATAGTAATACAAAATAGAAATTGCTGTTTTTGTTTCTTAAAAGTCTTCTTTTTATACCCGAAAAAAGACTGGAAAAAAAAATTTTTTTTCACCATCTAATTAACCAAACAGAATCGAGTATTTTTTTTTTAACATTTTAAATGTTATAAAATTACAAGAATCAATGACTGTTTACAGTATGTTTTATATTCAAAATGTAAATTTTATTAAAGATTCACTAATGATATTTTTTGACAGAATTTGAACTCGTAGTCTTTTGGATCGATCGAGCTCGAGTAATCCGAAGAAAAAAAATTTTTAGATTCATAAAATTAATATTTATATTTATATATATTAATTAATTATATATTTATATATATAATATATTCCCCTCAAATGCTGATTTTTCTTAAGAGTCTTCTATTTATACCCGAAAAAAAATGAAAAAAATTTTTTTTTTCTTTTCACCATCTAATCAACCAATCAGAATCGAGTATTTTTTAACATTTTAAACGTTATAAAATTACAAGAATCAATGACTGTTTACAGTATGTTTTATATTCAAAATGTAAATTTTATTAAAGATTCACTAATGATATTTTTTGACAAGAAATTGTAAGTCAATACATCATTATTAAATTGTAAAAAACTAGTACGGTAAAAAATTGTTATTCGATTATCTAAATAACAATTTACGTTAGACTATATATTTAGTTGAATGAAAATTGACATTAAACTGTGTTTTCAAAAACGTGTCGAAATGAAAAAAATAACTCAACATTACTGGTAATTTTTTTTTCATCAAACAAATCCTACGCAACTGTTTTTTTTTTATTTGAATATGAAAGTAATTTTCACCAAAATAAAATTGTAATTGAATTCTTTCTTCTGACACCGTAGAATAATATTTTTCCCAATCTTTAAAATTATAAGCCTTGAGCCTTTTACGTTCATTTCCTTTGTCGGTAATTTTTCATAATATTTATAAGCAACTGTTCGTGTTTTCTGTGGTAATATATCAAAGTCATTCATGGTTACGTACAATAAATTTTATAGCTCTTCCGGCAGGATTGTAAAATCTAAAGATTCCAAAGTCGTTATAATAGAAAAACTTGTACCGTATTCGATATCCAATTTTATTCGAAGATATTTTACAA
>BMAW01104986.1:0-10618 GCA_019974015.1 Nephila pilipes
ACAATACTTCAGTATATAAATATAATTCAGTAATATTTTTATAAAAAATATCGAAACTTGTTTGTAATTATTGTAGAACTGTAAAAAGGGTTTTCTAATTGCAGCGTTGGTTTGAAAATAATTTCGTTTTGTCGTCTTTATTAACTCGTTTAAAGATGTAACGAAAGTCACAAAAACTGAAAAAATGAATACAATTCTACTTCATTTACTTATTTCATTAAATTGAATCTACATTTGAAAAAAGTGTTCTTTGAAAATATTAATGACAAATTTATGTTATAATGTATAATGTAAGTTGAAATAAATGTTTAATGGAATTAATTTAAAATATAAATTCTTTCATAAAAAAGCATTTTCAGCAGAATTTATGTAAATAGATTAATCCTCTTAGAAAAAATTATCACATTACTAGAATGAAGTAATTCAAAGACTATATTATAATTAAGGTTCTTTTTTCTTTTGAATTATTCAACTTTAAAATTGAATGAAATGTTTATCTGCATCTGTCAAATCTTGTTGTGGCTAGTTTTTTATATTTTACACATTTCAAACCATTTTTGAACACTTATTTAAGAAGAAATTTAATTAATGGAATATTTACCATTCCCATGGTAGTTCTTTTATAAGAAGAGTTTTGTTCACTGCTATTAAATTATTTTTAAGCTATACCTTTCTTTAAATATGTTTAGCGAAGAACCTGATAAAAACGCTGAATGACATATTTAAATTAAAACATTTAATTAACTCAAACTTTTCTGAGTTTTTAATTTCATAACTTATCATGTCTTAATTGTTTTCATGGTATATATATATATATATATATATATATATATGTGTGTGTGTGTGTGTGTGTGTGTGACACACACACACATATATATTCTTACTCCATTGGAAAAGTTGAATATTATATGAAAAATAGTGTGTGTTAAAGTTTATGTACTTTATTTCTAAGGTGAACCAATTGTAGAACGCGCCACTGCAAGAGTTTGTTCGAAAAAATCGTTCTCAACTATACATTGCATATCGACCTTAAGTATTTATTAAGAAATATAGATACATCACAGTTCAATTATTGAGAATTTCTCATTTTTGTAATACCATAATGACTTTTTGAATTATTTTCTTAGTATTTATCATTTGCTTCACAACAATTGTTAACCAAATTTATCTTACAATTGATTTTATAACCAACTCTAAAAGCTGAAACTCATAAATTAAATGAACCCTTAAGCACAGTTATGTATGTATACTAACTGATTTAGTTCAATTGGACGGATCCTTGACTTCTCTGTTAAATTTTACTTCAAAAATTATGAAATTTCAAAAACTATATACATTTGTACGACAGATATTAATTTGTTTACACTTTATATATTAAGCAACCAAATTTATCAAATATATTTTACTTAAAAATGATTCCGTTATAATTTATACCTTTTTTTTTCTGTGATTTTTAGTTTCCATTTTTATAGATGAGCTCAAGGCTTTTTACATTATACAGGAAACTTGAATTCAGATACTTCGAAATTTTACTAGGAAAAATAAAGTGAAAGAATTGCTACTATATACGAAGGAAAATCAGATATAAACGACACTTTATTCAAATATTTCTGAAATGCTATTTACAAAAAGTACACTCACACATTAAAATTATTGTTCTATTTAACTTCTACGCATTTTTTTCTAACGTTTCAGAATCTTTTTTTTGTTAGATTAATATAAGATGGATGTGTGTACTGAGCCAATTGCAGAACTATTCTACTTTTTTGTTCGATGGAAATCTTTCTCCTCCTAACGTTTCTTTGAAATATCTAAAAAATTTGCAATACGTAGGCGCTATTTCTGAACTAAGAAGAGGGCGTTCGAGTGTTGTAGAATGAAATTTTCTTAATTTTTCTTTTGTTAGGTTATCTGTGTGGGATCTTACATTGTCTTGGAGAAATACAACATTGTGAATCGAAATGAAATGTCTTTTGGTCTAATATACCGTCTCATCTTTCTTCGAATGCTCACAGTAATACGAGGGTGATTCAAAAAGTACTTGAATTTGAAGACAGATGACATTAGTAAGGTAACTTGTTGCTACCATTGGGTGCTACCATCTGTGGAACGGAGCCGAAACAAAATTGACGATGATTCATAAGTTATTTTTTTATTTGGGTGTCATTTGCTGCCAAATCAAAATTTTATTGCTACAGCGTCGAGTTGACGACATCAATTTTCGTAGAGTTGTCAATATCAGTGAGTCCTCAGTCGATCGTAAAAGTTATGATGAAGAATTGCTAAGATGAGAAAAGAGTTATGATAGCGAATTCGAGTAATTGAGACTTATACAGTTGTCTAATAAGTCATGAGTGATCAGCTCATACATACAGCTGTGTATTGAACTAAACCATTTTCGATGTATTGAACTAAACCACAGATGGTGCACCATCTCTTCGAATTTCGAAAGACTTATTCCACGATCATCGTACACAACCTAAACTACTCTTTAATCTCGCAGAAGTGTGACGTGCAGAGTTTCTTGAGTATCTCAAAATCTGTAGCAAAAGATTTTTTAGCATCTAAACAAGTTTTCTTTTCCTTTAGTGAAGTAATCTCAATTTTTGTGCGTCAATCCATTGACTTCTCCACTTCGTATGAAAAAGATAAGAACTAAATAAATTAACATATAAAAATAAAACTATGCTAAATGATTATTTAAACTTTAATTAACTTATCATTGTTGCTTATGACGAAATATATAGAAAGCTCCTATCCCTATGAAAAATGTCTCGTTTATATTTGTTCCACTTTTGTATTAGTTATTTACGTTACCGCAATCATACATACAAAATAACAATAAATAATGTCTAAGACTATCAATTTTTTTCTTTATGATGAAAATGAGGATCTAAAAAATAAAATTACTTATGCATAAAGTGATGGCAACAATACATAAAAAGGGTCTTTGCTAGATTCTTATAATCTACGAGATCAATAAATTCTATTCATTGCCTTCTTTGGGTATTAATGATTTTGTTAATTTTGAGCATAAGGTATTCGGTATTGATAATTTGAGCTAAACGCCTTATTTATCGGATGTAATCCAAAAATATGATGTAATTATATGTATACAGTATTCGCTGAACAATTAACATTGGTATACAAGTTAAAGACAGCAGAAAAAAAAATCCGTATCTATATATACGATACTGTATTGCATCTAAATTAATCCCCTTTTGACAATTATGTCCTTACCCACGAAATATTTGGCAAAATATTTGTAATATTGCGTTTTGAAGAAATCACTTAATCATTGTTTTTTACTAGATGTAACTTTTTCTTCTGTTCTCAAAGTTCGTATTTTTTTTGACGTTATTAGAAGATCAAAAAGATAGTTAATAATTTTTATGAGAGGTCCTTTTTCTTATCATTTTCTGATTTTAGTATTCTAATCATTTGTCATTTTTACATGTGCATATTTAAGATACGAAGGTGATTCAAATATAAATGAAACACTTTTATAGTGGCAAAATGTGAAATAGATTTAGTAGTTTAAACAATTTTACTATAATGGATCCACTCTGTCGCTTTGAAATAACGACGGCTAACAATGTTTGCACTTCACTACGCATACAAGTGATATAGACAGTGATATCGTAAGTGATAAAATCTTTTATATAATTTCACCGTGAAATAATTTTTGAAATTACGTCAAAGGAGCGAAAAGTTCATCGGGATATTTAGTGCAATCTTCTTACCATGGGCGAATAAAACTATTATTCGTTTGGGATACTGGTTACCAAAATATTTTTATTAGTCCTGAAGCTGATAATGATTCACTATTAAATTCATAGTCACTGTCAGTAATATTTATGAGTCGTCAAGTAAATACTTTTGGATGATCTTCAGTGGCATCAATATCTAATAAATACTCTTTGGATATACTATCGATAATATGTCTTAATTGTTTTCCTCTTTTATTTGTATATGACTTTCGTATCCATATTTTAGGCATCCGAAAATCGAAATAGAAGGTACAAGAATAATCCTAAGTATACTGAATAATACCATAATCATCCCCTGTAATCCGAAAACTACACAGCTGTTTCATATACAAATAGTAGCAATATTGAAATGAAAACTAGTTATGTATGATTGATTTACAAACCCAGGAATATTATGAACGGTTTTCTTGTTTAGAAAATATCAACTGAATCAAAAATAATGTCAGTTGTACAAAATGATTCCGAAGGTTTCCTTCAGCAGGGAACTTGCAAAACTTTTACTGTAATACTTCGGGGTGATAGTATCAATGTCATCAATACTGTTATTGATCCTCTTCAAGATATTACTACTAGAAGATTATTCGCCATCACATGAAAAAAATAAAAGTGATAAAATGTCGGTATATTAATGCGAGTATGTGGCTTGAAAGTTACAAAGGTTCATATATGTTAAGTTATATTTTGATCCCCATTACAATAGTTTGGGATACCTAGATTGCTGTATACATCGATTTTGCTCATGATCAACGTACAATTGCTGCTGAAAAAACTGCAAACCACTGTGAGCTTTTGGAGAAGCTTAAAGAATCATAACAGTCCAATTATTCCGGAATGTTCTTCTCTAAGACAATGCAAATCTTACACAACTGTTGCAACATAAGAAAAATAAAGATACTTCATTGGACTATACAGGGTATTACGAAACTCATGGACAAAAATTTAAGGGGCGATAGAAAACATCTAAAAAAGCAATTTTACCACATAATACACAGTTTAGTTTTATTATTAACATCACACTAGAAGCAACACGAGGGCTATTGGCGACGGACCTCGTAATTTTGAACCACGGTCAAGTGACGAGGACGACACCTGAGTTGGCTCCCCCTCTCCTAACATCCACACCATGCCAATGGGAGGACTTTGGGCCTCGACAGATTTAACGTGCATCAGCCCCGGCTACACGGCGGGTCTTTAGCGGCCAAGGATCGAACCCACGACTGAACGAAAACCACCGACCACGAATCCGAATCCATGATCACTAGGCTACCGCGGCCACATATAATACACAGAAAGAGAGCAATCGGTGGCATTTTCTGATTACTGTACATCGCGTGAGTGTGAGTGGATGTAAAGGTTATTCGCGCAAGAGCCAGATATGGCTATGCTGCGCCAAACAAGATTTAACTGTGGTCTAGACATAAAAAAATGAGAGAAAGACAAAAATTGGTTGACAAGAAGGAAAGTCGAAAATAGAAAAGAATCGCTAGGGTTTCAAGGGAGTCGGTCACCCGTGTTTACCAGAGATAGTAAACCCCATAGGAAAGAAAAAGATCACTAGGGTACCTCGGGGTTATGATGACCGAACTTACCTAAAGAAGGCAAGTCCCTGAGGTCTTCTGATATAATCCTCAGAGGCAGGGTGCCTGGTTATACCCCCAGTTGCTGGTTACCATTTAGCCACCTCTTACGACATGCATGAACTACAGATTGACTATTCTGTCATTCCCGGTCACCACTCGAATCTTACAGTACGCCACAATGACTCGTGAAATCTACGGTAGAATTGACGTTGCATAAGAAAACTCGAGTTTTATGCTTTCGAATACAGCGCCAACTAGAAGTTAACCGCTTGCTCTCCGCTTATGCATTTTAGGCTGAAAGTTATTGGTATGTATTCTATCACCTCTGTTCTGTAGATGTATTCTATGACCTCTTAAATCTTTTCCAAAGAGTTTCGAAAAGGACAGTATTTGAGCATCTTCCCTACATTTAAGACTTAGCAGCTTCAGACTACCACTAATTTCGATACCTCAATGAAGCATTTAAGGAAAAATACTTTCATCAGATGAATTAGTAGAGGAATTTTTGAGGAATTATTTCTGTGCAAACCCGACTTTTTTTTTTTTTATCATATTGGAATAATAGAAGACTCTTAATACGTTGTAAAAAATTTACAGATCTTAAAAGAGAATTTATAGAAAAATAACATTGAAGTAATTTTGGTAAGTAGTATTTCGAAAAATATTTTTTAAAAAAATGGCTAGTTTATAAATCATCTATCCTATTAAATGAAACTAAAGAATGTCTAGCATCAAGCGATTGTGAAAATAGATCCTTATCAAAATTGCCTTTAAAATGCTTCCGTTTAATGCTAAATAATTGAATCTAAAAAATAAGTAGGTAGAAAAATATTACAATAGTTATCATTTTCTGAATTTTTCGCTGTATAAAGTGTATAAAATATATAAATGTTCAATACATTTCTAATTTAATTTTGAATCAATCAATATGAATTTTATGAATTTTTTTTTTGTAATTAAAAGGGAAATGTTTTTAAAACATTTTACTCGTAGAACCAAAGTAAAAAATATCTGTTCGTTGAATTTTTTCAACTTTAACGTCAGATGTAATAACCACGTACATATTTATTAAACAAATCCAAACAATTTTCGAACATTTTTCACCCGAAAATTTGATCAGAATTTTGATACTGTTTATCTTCACATTAAAATAACCAAAATATTGTTGATGGAATTAAAGCGATATTCCTACTTTTTGAGAAATTGTGAATCCCTGGAAAAATTAAAACGAAGGTAATATATCTTTCGTTCAAAAAAAATTTAATAAGGAAGAGTTTGCAACGCTGAAAGTGATTGGAAAGATAAATGACAAAATGTCAAGAAGTACTTCAAAGAAAAGTTCAGTCAAGCATATTAACCAATAAATCATCCGAGTGAATTATTTTTTCTATTAGCTTAAAAACTTTTCTCATGAAAAACAATATCAAAATATTAAAATAATGATCTGCTTGATCAGTTCCATTGTTTTAGATAATTTATTGGATATGTTTGAGGAAAATATATGAAATATTCATTTAAACCATTTGAGCCTTTATAAATAAATTATTTCAAGTTATATATATGTTACAACAATAGCACAAAACGTCAAAGATCATTACGGTAAACAAGGTACTTTGTATATGTATGTATGTATGTATGTATGTATGTATGTATGTATGTATGTATGTATGTATGTATGTATATATATATATATATATATATATATATATATATATATAAACACATATTTTTCAACACACACACATATGCAAGCACGCACATACATATTACTTCGAAAGTAATTCGATTGTTTTATTGAAACCCTTGAAATGGAATTAAAATTAAAGGCCAATATATATTAACCATTAATTTTAATTCCATTTCAAGGATTTCTTTAAGACAATCGATATTTGCAGTAGTTTTCTTGAGAAAAACGAAGTTGGTAGATAAGAAATGACAAGAATTTCAGAGAAAATAGAAGTTTGATTCGAAGTATTCATTACGTATAGCAAAGCAGTCAATTAACTGTTGTTCTTATTCTGACCTTTTGCAAGCTGTTATTCGATCTTGAAATTGATTTGTACATTTGTTAGATGTCCATTTGGATGACTCAGGTTGACTAAATGATTGATTATTTTTTTATGTTATTTGCACTTAGATTATCTATTAGAAATATATTTCAAAATGTTCAAACACTGTCAAGTGACAAGGGTCCCCCTTGAGCTGACACCACATATTCCAAACTTCCACAATATTCCAAAGTAAGAATTTGGAGCCTCGATAGTGTAAACTTTCAGTGAAAATTTCATTGTTACTCTTGGTGAGTAGCGTTCTGGGTGTGCTCTTTTTATTTTTGGAAATTCCGGAATACTTTCTCCAATTTTTTCTTTTAGTTCGTTGTCATCAGTTGTTAGTAAATATGTATGAAAAAGCCATAATTAAATAAAAAAGTTATAAGGGTCCCGAAAGTAATTTATGTAGCAATATGACATTTCTGAATTAAATGCAAAAATTATAGATTTCACGTAATCAAAAAGGAAAGACCACAACTGATCTGATATTTCGCTCACGCACGTACGCAGGCACGCTCGCACCCCCCCATATATTATATATATATATATTCTTTCAATTTCCACTTCATACCTCCTGAATGCTGAGGAAACCAATTTCATTAAGTGCTGAGAAACTCTTTGTGAAGTTCCGTGCTCTTATTCTCATGTTATTAGTGTTCATAAGTGAAAGAGTCAATAATGAATACAGTTAAATGAATAGAAAGTCACACAATGTTGATAACCAAGTTATTTTATTCAGGTCTACGAGTATTCAATATTTCCTTCTTTTTTCTACATTATATGTGGCAATAGTCCTTATACACTTCTGATCAATTGTATAATATAGTTACTTTTTACTTATCTTACCTAACCAATAAGGTTCAAATGCTTAAAAAATTGATAAAAAGAGTTCGAATCCTTTACACTTTGTAGATTTCTGTATGTTCACTCCTAAAGCTCTTTATTCATCGCAGTTATGTTGCATTCTCACATGTTGTGGTTCACCTCAGCCATTTTTAATCCTTTCATGAAGCTGCGCGAACCACTTACATCTTCTCACATTGCCATGAGGCGGCACATTAGAAGGACTATTTCTACATGCACAGTTTTGCAAATTGCGAATATTCTGCGTGCAAACAAATGGTGTTGGTATTTATACCCGTGAAACCCTCAGGATAGCACAGGCAAAAATGAAAAAGATGTTCTTGCTTTGCCGATCCAATTGCTGCCTTTCGCAAATTATCGTACTTAATTTTCCTCCCAGTCTTATTCTGGTTCCTTTACCTCACAAGCCAAGTTCATACTGAATAAATAGAATACATCTCACAAACCATTAGATTCGTGGTTCTTTACGCAACTAATCAGAGTTATCCATGGCAGTTTTCTCGAATCTTGTTTGCATTGATGTATACGATGTTATTCGCCATATGATCTCTGTCATTATGTTACATTCCATCACGACAACTTTATGATACAAGTAGTAACCATTTTAGTTATCCATTAACTATTAATTTTGTAAATGTTTAAACAAGCTTCATTTCTGATCTGTTCGAACAAGTATTATTCTTAAGCACCATAACATGACGAATGGCTAATAATCCATTATTCAAAATATTAAATGATCATGGATCATTTTAGCCTATTGATCCGAGTCAGTTCAAGTGTAATATATCCTTATACGTCTAGTTACCACTTCCCATTGACATCTTCAGTTCTCACTATCTCTACCACATAATTAATTACCAAATCTCGTACTAAACACTTCACAGCTTATGTATGCATATCCTGAACTCCAAACATTGCACTTCAATGATTCTTTTTCATTCTACAAAATTCACGTTTCATTTATTGTGAGAGATTTTCAATACACATTTAAGGGCTCCAAAGTGTTGGTTGTAGGGAAAAAAGTGATAAAAAATTCCAGTCATAACTTCCAAAATAGGTAGGGAAATATATGGGCCTATATCTGCAATCACCTGCCATTTCTATCCACTTGCTCCACTTTTCATTTATATATAGCTACTCTCTTAGTTCTTTTTCTACACTCCTCGGCTCTACTTTTTGAATTGGAAAATAAAAAAAAAAATTAGTGTCCTTTTATTGAACATGGTACATAAAAGAACCCGAATTAAGAAAAATGATACTGGAGAAGGATGTCCTGAGAAGTTATATGTGATTAAAAAATTCAAATTTCAATTACTTACTAGAGGTCAAGTGTCTCTTTTATATTGGGGAGCTTAGTACTTTTTACTGGTTCTTAATTTTGTTTTCCTCCATTTTTTTAACAGAATTTCTTTGTGTTTGAGTATTTAAAACATTCCTCGTGACCAGCATTTCATTCATTTTTGTAAACCACTCAAAAAAAAGTTAATTTTTTTAATTATATTGTAGATACATTCACGCGTGAGCCTTAGATTATTTTGATAATTTAATATAAGAAATTGAGCATGCGCAAAAGTCACGCGAAGCTTTTTATTAGAAAAACTACCTCGTTAGTGATCCAATTCCAAAACCCACGAATAAAACGCTTTATTACATATTTTAATATTAGATGAAATTTTACCGAAAATATTTTGAATTGCAAGTGAAAACTTTAATATAGATAAAACTGAAAACTTCACAAAAGTATCAAATCAAAATACCTTGTTTTTTTTTTCAAACTAAATTATGTACTTCACTAAGTCATGATCAAAAACAAAATTTTATGACATACATTGCCGTTAGTTATTTTAAATCTTCCAGCCGGGGGGAAACTGAGTTACGCAAAAACAATATTGAGCTACTGGCCACTAATTGGACATGGCCTCTCTCAATGGGAATGTAAAAATATGATTGTAACGGTTCTTACATATTTCCTTCATCAAGTAGCCTTTTGAAATACTTTATAGTGATATTTAATTTGAAAACCCCACCATTTGATTAAACCGTGTCGATTTATGTAAATCAATATTTCTATATATATTTTAGTTTAGTTTTTTGTTTTTTATTAACATCGCACTAGAAGCAGCACGAGGGCTATTGGCGACGGACCTCGTAATTTTGAACCACTGTCAAGTGACGAGGACGACACCTGAGCTGGCACCCCCCTCTCTTAACATCCAACCACGCCAACGAGAGGACTTTGGGCCGTGCATCAACCTGGTTTGCAGATTTAACGTGCATCAACCTGGGCTACACGGTGGGTCTTTGGCGGCCAAGGATCGAATCCGCGACTGAACGAAAACTGCCGGCCGCTAGT
>BMAW01104991.1:0-75409 GCA_019974015.1 Nephila pilipes
ATTTTTCTTTTTAAATTTTTTTTGGATTCAAATTTTCAGAATTTTTTTCAATTTATATTTTTGATCTTTGCAACCATTTGATGTGTTGTGTTGATGAGAATGGTTAGGTATATAATTCTAGAGTAACCCAGCTTTTTAAAGTCTAAGTCCTGTCTCAAAATTAAATGTATTATTTCGTATAATCAAATGTTTCGATATATATATTAATGTACTTGCTTTCTATATTTTCTTATTGTACAGGGTTATTCAAAATGATTAATCCGTTTGCAAAATGCTAATTTTCATAAATAAACCACACAGAATGATGAGTTGAGTAATACATAAACACCAAGGGAAAATGCAGCTTTTTTTTTTTTTTTTTTTTTTTTTTGTACAAAAGTTTAATGTAACTTCCTTTAGTTACATGTGTAATGTCAATTCGATTGTAAATTTCTACTTAATATTTTGTGAAGTGTCAGTGATAGTACTGCAGCGGAAATCCGTCGTTTAAATAATTTTGTGGTTAATGGTGGTGCATGCATTTTTATCTTTTACAAAACTCCAAATTAAGAAATCGTACGGGGCAGTTGACTTAGGTGTGTAACATTAAGTCATCTGGTCCACTGCGATCAATCCAACTGCTCGAGGTAGCTCCACTTCTAAAACAGCTTTTGTGAAATAACTTCACGAAGAATACAGGAAGGCCATCTGTTTTTCACAATATAAAACTTCCATAGTTTTCCTTTGTATTCGGTATTACTTATCATTCTGTGTTTTTTATTTTTTTAAAAAAAATGGAATTTTGATATCGATTGATTCATTTTGAATAACCATGTATTTTATGTATTGTTCTTAATGATTTCAAAAATACTAAAAATTAGGATACTTTCACTAAATATTTGATGCAGCATAGCCTGATTTGGCTACTGTTACTATAAACCACCCACTCCCTCATAAATTCCAGTATTTTCCTATGAAGAGTATTATATTCAATTCTAACTTTTATATAAAAGGCAGTTCAGCCATTTTTTAAATGCCTTTTGGTCTCATGACTTAAAACGGTAATTTCCTAGTTTTTAGGCAATTGTACTAGAGTAAGCACAACGAATGTACCCTAACCAATACAATGAAAAATTTACTAAAAAAATTTATAGTTTAATTTTTAAAGTTCTAAATTATACATAATTATATTGATGAGGAAACAAAGCATTCGTCAGAGAACTAGCCCTCAGGGGCTCACCTTCTTCGAGTAAATACGGGCATCTCTCACCTAAGGTACCCAGTGATTTTTTTTTATTTTCCCATGGGGTTTACTGTCTTTGGTAAACACGAGTAACGCTAATCCGGGATACCCAAACGATCCTTCTCATTTCCTACCCTCTTTATTGTCAGCTAAGTTTTATCGAACTCGGGGATCGAATTCGTCAACTAAACGTAGTTTATAACTACGAGGCGTTTTTGCCTGCGTTAAAAAAAAGACGTAACTATCAATTTCGTCTTCTGATCCTCAATCCACTTCTTAATTGACCTAAAACCTCTTGGAAAGTTTCCTATTCTATGCACCTTTAATGCCTGACCTTATTTAGGTAAGTATGGGATTTACAATCCCTGTGTATGTTTCTTTCTCCCGTAGAGTTTACTGTCTTTGATGTATAAGATGGACGCGCCCTTAGAAAATGACAGGGATCTTTCCATATTTTCGATCCTTTTCCTCTTTGTCCCAACAATGCTTAATTCTTCCTTCGCTTTACGTCTAGATTACAGACACATACAGTGGCTCCCAAAATTGAGTTTACACCTCTCTCTTTACTTTGAAATTACAAACATATGGTAAAATTTTTTATGTAAATGTTATTTTAATAGAAATAATAAACCACCCTTTAAATAAGATATTTATCCTCAAAATAAACATGAAGTTAATATAATAATAAAATTATTCGTATTATCTGACTAAATAACACGAATTGATGTCACAAAATTTGCATACACTTTGCAGAAAATGACCTAAAATTGATAAATTAGCTACTACTATTTTACTAGAGTTATTGCTTTTAATACTGACATTGGATTTAGATCCTAATGTACCGACCAATAGAAATTCAACCTTTCAGCTCGACAACCTCTCTCCGATACGGTGTACGCAAATTAAACTTTTCAACTTTCTTCAATAGTTTTTTTGTATTAATTTGTTCCCCCTTACTGGCAGCTTGTTTAGTACCTTTCCTTCCATTCAATTTAAATTCAGCAAAATTCAAGGCTCGTCTTTTAATTCCCCTTGTATCTCTACAACTTTTAAAGTTTCAACTCTTCAATAGACTTTTCACTGATTAACTGCACAGTATGATAAATCCTCCACACGCAGCTATTCTTCACCACAGCAGCAAGATACGGGCTTGAAGGCCGCAGAAATCACCATCACCATCAGATCCTAACGTATAAGTTTCCAAAAATATTAATTTCTTATCTTCAAAATGGATTCCAGAAAAGAAACTGCAGTTCAAGTCAAAGAGCTTATCGTTAAAATGGCCGAAGAAAGTAAATCTCTTAGAAAAATTGCAAAAGTAGTTCGGGGAAGTAACGGATGTGTTAAAAAATTCATCAAAAAGAATAAAGAGTTGGGACACGTTAAAAATATACCCGGAAGAGGACGAAAGGAGATCCTGGATGACAGAATCAAGAGGAGGATCCTATGAAAAGTGATCAAAATGAGTGCTCCAAAAATTGCTGCAACCACTTCTTTTACAATAAATACAAAGACCTATTTCTGTAGAAACAACCAGAAGAGTACTCTGGAAAGTAGGCTTTAATGGTTGTATGACCAGGAGAAAACCTATCAATGCTAAACGAAATCAGGAGAAAAGACTTTCATTTGCTGAAAATTATATTTCAAGGTCTCCAGACTTCTGGAATCAAGTTATATTCAGTGATGAGAGCAAATTTAATGTTTTTAGAAGTGATAGGTGATGCTATATTTGGTGGAAGCCTTATAGTGAATTGCTTGTTAAATCAACTCCAAGCCATTGCAAGTAGCATTAATTCGAAAGGGTGTACAACCAAATATTAGTTTGCCTTTTTATGTTTTTCATTTAGTAAAAGCTATGCCAGGTGTATTCTCAATTTTGTGATTTAATATATTGTAGTTTTTGCTTAAAAATTATGTAATTAATTTATTAAATGGGTTTCATACTTGTTTCCACATCTAGTACATTTCTTAAAATGTATTTTATCACTTAGATATTTATTAATTTTATTTAAGTATTCAGTATTACTTTTTTTATACTTTTAATGTTTAAAAAGAAAGGTGTATACTCAATTTTAGGATCTACAGTTTTTAGTACAGTTATTTATATTATACACTTTTGGAACCTAATAAATGAGAGTCTTTCACTCAGATTGGCCAAATATATTTTTTTGCCAATAAACCAACCTCCTCTAAGAATGAAAATATTCCTTCTTGGGAGAAAATACTCATAACATTTTTTTCTTATGTTGTAATGAATTGAAGCTCTTTCGCTTTCCTTCGATTATTTTCCCTATTCCGTTGTAAAAGCTTTGATTGACATTAAATTTGTAGAAACACATACTTTATAGTAAGCAGGAATTTTTTTAAAATCTTTTTAGGGTTACAGAAAAATTTATAATAAAAATACAGAAAGTACTTAAATTCCTCACTGAAAAATCTTCATGGTTACTTATCTTTCTGCATGCATAAAAATAAAAATTGAATATAGATATGATAACACACAAACTTACATCGTGTTAAGAGATAGGGGCCTTCGAAGACGATTCGTTAGCGTGTAGGATCAATAAGAAACTCTTTCATATTTTTTTTCTCTTTAAAACCAACGTCAATATCATTTTTTTATGATTTTATCACTCCTCCATTTTGTAAACAATGTTATCATGATGAAAGCTACACTCGCTGATTTATTGATGTTGGATCCAATTTTCTCTTACATTTCGATAACAACTGAAGTTCATTGCGTCAAATGCAAATACAAGAGACTGCACTTCCAAAGTTTTTTATTATTATTATTATCAGAAATGCTGAAAACTTCATCTTTATTCATTCAGGGCAATACAATAGCTGCATTCAGTCGGACTGAAGAAATACGTTAAATTAATATAAATGCAAAAACTTTTAGTTTTCGTTAGTAATTTAGTCTTCTACATAAGTATATACAGTGGATCTCAAAATTGAGTATATGCCTTCCTTTTTCCAACATTAAAAGTATTTATAAGTAATACTGAATATTTATATAAAATTAATATGTATCTGAGTGATAAAATATTTTTTAAGAAATGTTCTAGACGTGGAAACAAGTATGAAACCCGTTTAATAAATTAGTTACATATTTCTTAAATAGAAACTACAACATATTAAGTCACAAAATTGAGTATACATCTAAAGTAACTTTTACAAAATGAAAACATAAAAAGGCAAACAGATATTTGGTCGCACCCCCTATCGAATTAATGTCGCTTCCAGACGGCTTGGCGTTGATTTAACAAGATTTTGGGCTGTTTCACTTGTGATTTTAATACATTCTTCTCTTAAAACATTTTGTAATGGTCTTTACTCGTGATATGGTGCTTTTGGACAGATTTTTCCAACTGTGTCCGTAAATGTTCAATAACGTTGAGATCAAGTGATTGTGTTGGAGTGTGCAACTACGATCTATACATTTGTACAACCGCCACAATTGAACAATTTTAACTGCATGCTTAGGATCATCATCGTGTTGAAAAACGAAATTCTCAATTAAGCTCAATTTTCTAGCACTTTTCTTTGAATTATTTTTCAGAGTGTTCAAGTATTTAATTTTGCCCACGACCCCATCAATCAACCCTAAACTTCTCACACTATTGGCTGACATACAATCCCTCACGAGTACTGAGCCACCTCCTTACTTGACAGTAGGTAATTATGGTGTTTTTAGGAAGCAACTCACTGTTAAGCTTCCGACAAACATAACATCGCCCATCACTTCCAAAAACATTGCATTTGCTCTCATCCCTGAATATAACTTGATTCCAGAAGTCTGGAGATATCGAAATACAATTTTCAGCAAATGAAAGCCTTTTCTCCTGATTTCGTTTAGCAATGATAGATTTTATTCTAGCCACATGACCATTAAGGCCTGCTTTCCTGTGTGCACTTCTGATTGTTTCTGCAGAAACAGGTCTTTGTATCGTAAAAGAAGTGGTTGCAGCAATTTTTGGAGCACTCATTTTGGTCACTTTTCATAGGATCCTTCTCTTGATTCTGTCCTCCAGGATCGCCTTTCGTTCTCATCCGGGAATATTTTTAACGTGTCCCAACTTTTTATACTTTGTTGATGATTTTTTGAATACTTTTTTGAGCTGAAGTACTTTTGAAATTTTTCTAAGAGATTTACCTTCTTCAGTCATTTTAACGACCAGCTCTCTAACTTGAAATACGGTTTCCGTTCTGGAATACCTTTTGAAAATTAAAAATTAATATTTCAAAAGTTGTACATGAGGATCTAAATCCAATGTCAGTATTAAACTTTAGTAAAATAGTGGTAGTTAATTTATTAGGTTGTGGTTATTTTCTTCAAAGTGTATACTTAATTTTCTGACATCAATTCGTGTCATTTAGTCAGAGAATGCGAATAATTTTATTAGTACATAAACTTCATGTTTATTTTTCGGTTAAATAACCTATTTTGGGAGTAATTTAAAAAATACCATTACATAAAACCTTTTACCATATGTTTGTATTTTCAAAGTAAAGAGAGATGTAAACTCAATTTTGCGAGCCTCTGTATATAACGCTAGATGTAATTGAGATTGTTAATGTCGCACTGAAAAACAACACGGGAGCTATTGGCGACGGACCCCGAAATTTTGAATTTCATTCAAGTGACGAGGATGATATCTGAGTTGGCACCTCCCTCTCCAAACTTCCACACCATACCAAAGGATTAAATACATTTATTGATTAGAATTGCATTTTGTTTTACTTTTCCTCAGGTTATCAATTTTAAAGCCTATTAAAGAAAAAAGATAATGTAATATCACACAGATCAAAATTTTATATTTTAAATTAAACCTAAGAATAAAACTTAAACTCAAAATTAAAATGTTTAGTTAGATTTTTATAATGCACCATACTATTTTTTCCCTACCAAATGTTCATTTTAATCTCACAAAATTTTATGCAGAATTTGTTATGTATATAATAAAGCTGCGACCCACCTCAATTTTAAAAATCTTTAAATTCCTTGTAAAAAACATCTTTAATGCTTCATTTAAGTCTAAATTCTAAGGAAAGTTTTTAAATTTATCTCAATCCAGTATTGGGGATAGTTCAGACCGTTTAAATTGCTTCGATTCTTTTCTAAATGAGGAAGCGAATACCACTTTTCTTTCGAAAATTGCTGAAAAATTTTCAAAATTTCAAACTTCGAAGAATATCAGTGTTGCATGTTAAGCTTTGTCTACAACAAAATAGTTTTGGAGAAGATCAGCTTATTTTAAAAATCCTTGTATTGTTTTCAAAATTATTTGTTTAATTTTTCATAAATCTAGTTTTGAGAGGGGGAAATAGAAGTGGTAGTAGATTTAAAAGTAGGTGAATAATAAATTGAAAGTAGATGTGTTCGCCAATTCCCACTCAATTACTGGACACCTATTTGTGTAATGCTGGAGGTACACTCTATTCATATGAAACATCCGACCTCAGTTACCGAGCGGTTTTGGTGTCGATTTCGGGTCCGGCGACCCTTTAGTCGAGCTGAATGTGAGTTCGAGTTCTACATATATCTTTAAGACCTGCTGTGTAGAGGGGCTGATATGGACCTCAAAGTTCTTACTATGGCATGACAGGAATGTAGAGGGTAGGGTGCCAGCTCATATGTCGACCTCGGCATCTGATCGGGTTTAAAAATTATGAGGCGTTATTCGATGAGTTTAACAGACCTTGTATCTGGCAGAAATTAAGCAGTCAGAAAACGTTCAGTAAAAAACAGGTGAAAAATCCAGTTTGAAAAAGTTTTGAAGTAATTAAAATTTCCCGAAATGTTTGCAGAAGAATTTATGACGCGCGCTTAATTTGTAAACTACTTTTTTGAATATTCAAGAATATTTGAAGATTTTTGGCATTAATCAAAATGGCGGGTAGACGGGAGCCTTAACGGCCCGTGACTCAAAAAACTTTATCTGTGGAATTTATACGATAATAAAAAGTAATATTAATTCAGTAATTAAATGTATCAAGTTGATAAACTCGTATGCTCTAATTTTCTTCACGATTTCAAGTGGATTTTCCACGATTCAAATTCTTTTCAAATTACACAGAATGACAACTGAAAAAGGGTTTTACTTGAGTTACTTAAGGTGTCTTATTTTTTGAGGATTAAATGGAATCAAATACGCAATGATGTAATTTTAGTGTGATATTAATAAGATTAAACTGGTTGACTATAATACACATTGCAGTTTTAGAAGAATTAATGCTTTTGTCATGTAATATCAAAAGAATAGGGCCCCATCCTTCTTTAGGAATACTTTTTTTTTTTTGGACGGAGTGGCCGTGGTAGCCTAGTGGTGATGGTAATAGATTCGCGGCTGGCACTTTTTGTCGAGTCGAAGGTTCAAGCCTTGATGCCACGAAAGACCACCGTGTAGCCGAGGCTGATGCACTTTAAATCTGTCATGGCTCAAAGTCCTGTTGGCTTGGGATCCCAGCTCAGGTGTTTTACTCGTCACTTGACCGAGGTTCAAAATTACGAGGTCTGTTGCCATTAGTCCTCGTGTTACTTCTAGTATGACGTTAATAAAACCAAACAACAATTCTTTCGGACGGAAAAAGGCTCCAACATTAACATCATATTCAGACTTCACTGTTCTACAGGTAGCTAATGGTTATGGTCTTAGGCTCAAGACGGGTGTCGGTTTCGTCGAATTGTAGGTTCGATCCCTTTTGCCACAAAGACCCACCGTGTAACGAGGTTAACACACGCTAAATCTGATCGAGTCCCCAAGTCCTTCCCTTTGGGGTGGTGTGGAAGTTTGGAAAGGGAAGTGCCAGCTCGGATGTCGTCGAGATTTGTCAATAAAAGCCCTCATGCTGCTTCTGAGAGAGTGTGACTTTAACAAAACATTAAATTAATCTCTCTTCTACAGAGAACAACATAGTTTGTTATACGAGGACTGTTCAAAAAGTATCCGTGTTAGGAATGGAAATCGGAAAAACGATATAGAATTGTCAATGGATCATCTATCCTTTTCCTGTGAGATGCATGAGTATGACTCCCTTCGTATTCCAAAAAAATAGTTGGTGTAACTTCTCCAGGCCGAAGAGACCAACTTCGCTTTACTTGGAGTGGAACCCATTGTTTTGATTTTTACTTAATTTCCAATGTATAATAGTGAACTCAAGTCTAATCGACGATAACAATTTGACGCGGCAACAATTATTTTGATTAGGCAGCAAATGGCTACTATATCAAAACTAACCCATTAATCATTGTTAAGTTAGCCTCGGTGCCATTTAACAGACGGCGGAATACAATGGTATAGTCAACAACGCCATCTGCCTTCAAACACGGATACTTACACCCTCGCATAACTCATTTCTGTCTGAATCAATCTACAGTTTCTAGTACAAAATGTGTTCCGTATTTCATATACATAATAAAGGTAAAATGTTACTTCACTTTTTATGTTAAAGATAAAACTGTGTATTTGGGAACATTTTAATCAAATCAAAGGAACAATCTCAATCAAAAGAACTTGCATCATACGGGGCTGTTGAAGCTAAAATCTCTTACATTAGCGTGGTGTGGAAATTTGGATACTAAGATGCCAAAACAAAACCAAGTCATCTGACTACGATAAAACTTTCGTGGTCTATTGGCAATAGCCCCTGTTTTGCTTCTCAGTGTGACATTAATAAGCAATCCATCTCAATCAAAAGTTAAATACTTCAATTTATCTGCAAATTCTTATGCCGTGGTAGCTTAGTGGTCATAGTCGCAGTCTCGAGGGCGGCGGTTTTCGTCCAGT
This sequence comes from Nephila pilipes, assembly GCA_019974015.1. Taxonomy (NCBI): domain Eukaryota; kingdom Metazoa; phylum Arthropoda; class Arachnida; order Araneae; family Nephilidae; genus Nephila; species Nephila pilipes. The sequence goes on from BMAW01104991.1 coordinate 9,013, forward strand.
CGTAGGTTCGTATCTCGAAGCCACTTAAGACATGCTATGTAACCGGGTTGATTCTCGTTCTATCTGTCGAGGCTCACAAAGGTCCCTTTGGTGTGAAAATTAGGAAAGGGGATGCCAGCTCAGGTGTCGTCCTCGTTACTTGACGGAGGTTCAAAATTACGAGGTACGTCGCCAAAAGTTCTTAACAATAAAAGTTCAAATAAAACCAACTTCAAATTCTTAAATTCACCTTCATTACGAATTTGATACTAAATCAATTTCTCTACTAGAATTAGTAATAAATGGGTAATTGAACTTGTTATATAACAAAGTTATTTTAATAAGTTTATTGTATATTTATAGGTTTCAATAAACATCATTAACCTTTCGAATATGTTTTAACTTCATTCCCCCCCCCTGTATATAACGCTTGAAAAAAATATCCAATAATCTTTAATTTATCACTCTCAAATTTCATATATGTATTGAAATACACTTGGAATTGTGCCTAATTTTGTTCCCGAAATAATTCCTGAAATATACCTTATTAGACCCTCATTTTAATTCAATGAAGAATTTTTCAAAAGATATGGTGGCAAAAAAATTTGCTTGATCCACACAAGTAAAACCTTCTTTATAATTTCAAATAATTATATTTCTGAGAAATAGGTCCCTTATACACCAGTATTTGGAATTCTCCTGCACTTTATATTAAAGAATTTTTTCAAATAAAACTATGCCAATAATCGGGGGAGAGGGAACTTTTACGGTGTGACTTTTATCGTAAAGAGAGCTGAAATTAGTAAAGAAAACTAGCGATCTAATTATGCTCTCAAATATGATAGAAAAATACTCATTATCGATTTTTGACTATTTTATTTTGTTTCGGTAGAACTATTTGAACATTATAGTTATTCAATAAATGCTAAAAACTTTTCTGCGTTGTCACCCACGCCAGACAGAAGCTATGTGGCAAAGTCCAAGGTTCGAGTGTTTGTATAAACAAGAGGGCAATTGATGATAGCTCCTTTTACCTTATGTGGGGCCCATCTTAACCTTAGGTCATGTGAGACTATCGTTTTTTTAAGTGTTCTTTTTCATTAGTTTTCATATTATACAATGATTGAGTGCATACTCACATACTTGACTTGCATTAATAAACGGGTTTTGTTTTTTTTAATTTAGAAAGATTAGTATACATTTTTATTAAAGTTCTGAACATTACTCTCTGTTTTACTGTCACATTCAGCGAGTAATTTTATTCTGTACTACCGGTGCAACTTCTTCCAGCCTTCATTTCTCGAAATTAATTTTGTAAATATGCAAGAGAGCTCAATAGAACTGTATTTTCTGACTTAGTTCATAATGGTGTTTGTTCTTTGATGTTCTTGAGAGGTGAGACTGGTGTTGAGAAATTACATAGTACGAGGATGATTCAAAAACTACTCACATTTGGTGATAGAAGGCAATACTAAGGCAAGTGAATGTTACCACTGTACGCTGTCAAATGTTGAGTGACGCCAAAACATATTTAACACTAATTCAAAGTTAATTTTGATTCAGCAGCCTTTTGCTGCCAAATTAGTATGCCGTAGAGTAGAGTTGTTCCCGTCGATAGACTTGGATTCATCATCATGCTCCCGGAAACCAAAGATTAATTAAAACAATAGATTACTTCCAATAAATCTGCTCCACAGGAGGTGAAGTAGCCGCGGTAGCCTAGTGGTCATAGTCATGGACTCGCGGCCAGTGGTTTTCGGCGAGTTGTGGGTTCGAGTTTTGATGCCAGCCGGGGTTGATGCGTGTTAAATCTGTCGAGGCTTACAGTCCTTTCGTTGGCTTGGTGTGGAAGTTTGGAGAGGAAGAGGCCAACTCATGTGTTGTTCTTAGAAGTCAGAGACTCAAAATTACGAGGTCTGTCGCCAATAGCCCTCGTGTTGCTTCTAGTGCAACGTTAATAAAACCAATCAATCAACCTTGAATAATATGGCCTTTTCCTGAAAGTATAAATATCATCGGTTAAATAAAAAATAATCACAAAATTAATTCTGATTTTAAGTAATCCAGTAAAATGTTTGATATCTGTAAGCTTATCGTGAAATAGTGAGTGTGCAAATGTGCTCACTGTGATAGGACGCTACCAGTTTTGTTTGATAAATAAAAAGAACGATCGCCTCATATTACACGACTGAAAAAGGTTGTCCTGAATTTTTAGTGTTTGATGATAAAAAATTTCGATTATTCTATGGCAAATAAGTGAAAAATTAAAAATCCCTTTCAACTTTTCTGCTGTATTAAATGTTTTCTAATGTGAATCATCCGCTATAAACAAACATAATATACAGGAAAAGCAGAGAATTTACTATTTTACAATAAATCACACACACACACACATATATATAATATTTCTCATTATACATTTTTCTGTCAAATTTTTAAAAAATTTTCTAATATCAACGCTTCCACACATACGCAATAATCAACATATTTTTAAGTAGAATACTTTAATTGCTATGGTGATTTCTCTCTCTCTCTCTCTCTATATATATATATATATGTATATATCCTTATTAAAGTTTTCTATAAGCCTAAATTTTTAGATATTTAGATTCTTAAAAATTACTTATTCAGATATATGCGTAAAATGAGTCTTAAAAAAGCTCATGTAGTTCTGACGTTAAAATGAGTTTCATTTTTAAGGTTATGTTTATAAATTTCTATAACACTTTCTGAAAGAGAGCTGCATATTTTTCTGCTATTTTATCCTACGTATTTATGTAAAACCACCTTTTCAGCTTTAACATTTATCAAAAGAAAAAAATCGGCTGTCAATGCAAAATGTTGAAGAATTTTTTTCTTCTCCTGCTGTATCAAACAGTGATCTTAACATTTCTTGCATTATTTTTATACTGGCGCATTTGGTTATTTCTTTCGCAACCTATCAGACTTAGTACTATATTCTGTTATTTAACAATAGGCGCTTCAAGGTCACAGATTTTCCTTCCATTTGAGTCTGTAACTATGACAACAACAGTTGAGAATGGACATCATTTATTTTCCCCACTTCATGAGTTTCACGATCATGGTTGTTTTTTTTTTTTTTTTTATCTTTATTATTAAAATATTTGTTTAAGACTAGCATAACATTTTATACCCTCCTCAGTCCCGGTGTCGCCTGTAGGAGACACTAAACAACACTTTAAAAAAATGCCGCCATGTTAAATAAAAGGCGTCATTGGTATTCGGAATTAGTTAATTTTCTTGTTGATAGATGGTAGTTCTAAAAAAAGATTTTTAGTGAACATTTTGCATTCGTAGCTTATTATTGGTAAAATGAAATTGGTGTTTTCCGAGAGAAAGAAAATTACTCGCTTGCGCATCGCTAAGTGTTCATACTTTTTACTATTTGTATGATAGAAAATCATTAAACACACTGTTGAATTCCTTAAACATGCTGTTTATATATATAACATTATTAATTTCTTACTCAAATCTTTCCACTTCTGATTTAGAATGCTGTTATTTCAGTAGTAAAAGACATTGGGTCAATGCATTTCAAAATCACTTCATTTAAAACTATAATTATGGCATATATTTCAGCTCCGAATGATATATTTTAATTGCTAACTGAATTAATCAGATGTAGATATTTAAGGGATACAGGAAAGAATCTGTATTTGTCAGAAAATGAAATGAAACAACTCTTAGTGATCACTGTAATTATATCTAATTTAAAATTTCCCAGAATTCGAATGTATCAAACAGAAAAAAACTATAACTCTCGTACTCGCAGACAGCATTTCTTGGAAATCGCTAATTTTCAATATGATACAACTTAAAATTGAGAAATTATTTATTAGTATAAGATGAAGAGAGAGAGAATAAACGGATGATAAATTTTGGAAAGTAAGGACCCTTCTGCAAACAGTTTGGACAGGAATATTTTGTGATTCAGATTTTACATTATGCAAGAATTACTCATTAAATTAAGATTAATGAAAGATTTTAAACTGATTTGATGATGTCATTTGTCCCAATGTCTCCTCCAGGAGACACTTAATTTCTCAAAAATAAAAATAAAAATAATTTTTTTTAACATTTTTTCAGTAATTTTTCATGTATTTAGCACCAATTGATACAAGTGATTTTAAAATTTACTGTTCAAAGTTGGCTTTGGGTCTGAGGAAGATAAATATTGTTAACATGTAATTAAAAGCATTTAATTTTTTTATACCTTTATGTAACGAAACTAAGAAACTCATTGGAACTTTTAAATAAATTTTCTTATGCCACAGGTATATTACATTAATATTTTATAAGGATATGTTTTAATAATTTATATACTTTCATTTGTAAAAAAAATTATCATTTTGAAAAAAAGAGAAACGTTATTTATAGGTATTTAAAATAGACTTTACATTTTACATAAAGCACGTCCAAAAGCAAACGAATTCAGACTTCAACTGAAGAGTTGAAAATAAATGCAGTGGCGATGCACCTATTCCAAAGTAACAGACTAAGCAGTTGTTCCAAGTTTTGCATACATGCAACAAGCTGCCAAATGTATCCCTTAGAACGAAACCAAATCATACTAGCATCGTAATGACGAAGAAATACACCTAAGCAAATCTAAAAAATAAATTACAGTCTTTTATTTTAGAATAGGTGAGTCAAGGTCACTCATTTTCGTTTCTCCTCCATCAATTACCATGGCAGCGACTAATTTACTATTGCTATTGCATTTTTTTTAACACTTAAGTTGAGATCTGAATTCCTTTTGCGTTTGGACGTGCTTTATGTAAAATGTAAAATTTATTTCAAATCTCGGGGGGGAAAAAAACGTGTTTCATTTTATCAAAATGAAAAGTTTTTAAAAAGAAAAGTATATAAATTATTAAAACATATCTTTATAGAACATTAATATAATGCTTATGCATATACAAATTTATTTAATTTAAAAAGTTCCAATGATTTGCTCAGTTCCGTTATATAAAGGTGCAAGGAAATTAATTTTTTTATTACATGTTAACAATATTTATAAACTGTTATGCAAACTTTAAACTAATACTTAAATGATGCAGATTAAAAAAAAAAAAAAAAAACCTCAACGATGATCGTGAAACTCAAATTTCATTTTCATTAGAAGACTGCTGAAAATAAAACTAGTGTGTGTGCGATGTGTGGGGGGGGGGGGTCCATTCTCAACTGTTGTTGCCATAGTTGCAGGCGACAACGGGAGGGGGTGGGAATCTGTGACCTTTGAGCGCCTATTGTAAAGTAACAGACTACAGTGGTAGGGCTTTAACTTCAACCACTTATGAAAATACAAACACAGCGCCACATCATGTAACGGGATTGATGCACATCAAATCTGTTGGGGCTCAAAGTTGTCACTTTCGCGGGGGTTGGAAATTAGTAGAGTTGGGTTCCACCTCATCCTCCTCATAATCATTTGGTGGACATTAAAAATTACAAACTCCGCCACCAATAGCCCTCCTGTTGCTCCTGTGCAGCGTTAATGAATATTTCAACCCTAGATTACGAAAGTATTCGTTCGGATTAGAAGACCGTACACACAGATAAGAAAAAATTGGGAAAATCTGGTTGTTATTTTTTTTTAAACAGAATGCTTCGAAAAGGAAAGGTTTTCTTTTTTATAAGTAGGTACAGCTTTAATGTTTAAAAAGGACTTTACATTCAAAATAAAAGGGACAAATTTGACTGAAATCTTTATTATAAGAGCTCAAAATTATACTTGCCCTCTCTTTGTATCTTCTGAAGCTGAATATATTTGAAGCTCAGTATGAGGTTTATAAATGACCATATTATCTTGAAATCTTAAATAAAATAAGATACAAATTATTAAATGAGCCTTATCGATAAGAATCAATGCTTATTTTAAAATTATCGTATCTAATAGAAGCAATATTAGATAGTTAAGTAAAAAAAATTGGTTAAATTATTACACAAAATAAATAGCCATATCAGACATTGTATATGCAAGTCAAAACAAAGTTAGACATATTTTTTGAGGTAGAAGAATTTTAAATTTGTAATGAGAGGGGATTTTTTTTTCCTCGAGCGGAGAAATATTATGGGAATTTTTCAAATGTAAAAAATGTAGCTTCACTACTTATAGATACAAACGAATATTAATTTATAAATTAAGAATATTATTTCTACAATGCAAAAGCAAAACATTTTTTTAATGATCTTTTAAATCTTTATCTATTTTTCATGAAATGCTGATATTATATCCACCAATATTATTCAAAATTCGAGTTAACTGGTGTAGAGTTTGTTTTAACAATGGATAACGAAAAGAATTCCCATTGATGTGTTTGTATACATTGTGAAAGATACGGCGTATTTCATTGTTAAACATTTGTTTACAAAAAAAAAATAGAATAGCCCTTGAATCTGATAAATCGCACATAGAGGATTTCGACAAATGAACTAACTTAAAAGTAAATGTTATCGGTCTATCTTGAATGCCAGATAAAGTACGCATGTACATCGGTTATTCTTATGAAAGTTTGAAAGAGTAATAATTTTAAAGGCATAAGCGCAGTGAAGAAAAAAACCATAAATTTTCACAAGAATTTAATTCAGTTATAATTTTGATACAGTTTCTCCTTCAAAGAACAGCTTCATTAAATAACGCTAGTTTGAAAAGAAATTTTCATTGTTCTATAAATAGCAGATACTGATGATCATTGATAGACCAGTGGCCATGGTCAAACTCCGTAACAGGTAATATTACTTCGTCAAACAACGGGTTCGAGTGTTGATTCAATCAGAAACCTGTTGTGGAGAAACATTGCATATCGATACACGTTAAATGCAACTGCGAGAATAGTTGAAAAAATACATGCTTTTTACTTAAGTTGGAGTTACCACATTATACCTCCATCTGTTGGACGGTACCAAACGCGACAGTCTATGGCATCCCCGACTTGTACAACAGGGGGTACCGTCTGCAGATATTCAAACGCAGGGACACTCTCTTCAAGAGCTTAAACTAGATAGGTGGCCTACACCTGAGTTGCCTATCTCTCTGCTCTTAAGTAGTCAGTCGATGTCAAGTCCACAAAGGGAAAGAGGGGGGCGTAAAACATACTCAGTCCCAGGTATGCTGCAGTGCATCCACGTTCACCATCCTCAGGTACTATTCAGAGGGCACCTACCTCAGGTGTGTTAAATGAGATAGAGTGCACTATAGAGCATGAATGTTATATGCTAGATGAGTGAAAGAGTATGAATGCTTAGGCAGAAATAACCATAGCACTTAGCTAACAAGTGCATAGGCATACCCTTGCTGTGGGAAACTTTTCAGAATTTTTGATCGAACTCTACCCTACTTTAAGCCCGTAGTGCACCATTTAAGGAGCGGGGAATAGACATTCGAAATATATTGAGCAGTGCAAAAACAATTTTGACTCTCATAGATAAATAAGTTTTGACTTAGTTACCATTTCTACCATATCAAAATTCGAATAATTGTTGTCATTTTGCTTCGAGTTGTCACAGTGGATTTTATCTGGATTCATCATTGTACACCAGAAAGCCAAGCAACTATAAAAACATTCGATTGCTTCCCGTAAATATACTCCAAAGAAGATTTCATCGGCCGGTAAAGTTATGGAGATGAGTTTTTGAGAGATGAAGGGCATCATATTCATTCTTGGGCATCATATTCATTCTTAGGCATCATTCTTAGGGGGAAAGAAAACGATCAATGTACAATACTACAGCGAAATACCCCAATGCCAATCCTAAAAGGGCAATTCTTGAACCATCCTCATTAATCTATATGTATTTATTTTGACGGAAGTAAATTCAAATGCCATCATTTGATTGTGCTTCAAAATTATACCTAAAAAATGGAACACAAAAACCTGAAGATTTTTTTTTTATTTCACTTAAATTAGTGGCTTAAATTAGGACGTAAGAAAGTGGAGATGCGATTGAACTCCTTCTCGCAGCTCAATTAATTCTAGTTATTCAAATGGAAATGAGTGAGCCTCCAAAAAAAGGAGAATGTTATCTACTTTTTCATAGTAAATGTAATTTCATGAAAGTAAATAAATATTAATTAGTGCAATTATTTTTAATGCATATGCCAAACAATAAGTAATTTCTTTTACAAAAATGCAAAAAATAGTTAAAAATAAAAGTTTATTAAAATATGAGCATTTTAACAAACCCTTTGCAGATTTTGTGTTTTAATTCACAGGAAGGTTTCGATGTTTTTTTGTTGCTCATGCACATTCATGTATCTATTGGCCTTAATTATTGATCAAAGCGTCGCGACATAGATTCAACTAAATTTTTAGTTGTATCTGAAGATATATTTTGCAGTTCTTCTTGCAGAACTCGTTTTAAATTATGATTGCTTGGTATTTTATAATTTTGTACAGTCTTTTCGACCATGATTCCCAGAATTTTCAATGACTTTGATGTCTAAGGACTGAAGAGGAGAGTGTAATTGCTGCTCACAGTTTTAAAGACACCCCATTTCCACATTACGCTCTGTGCGTTTACAATCATTGTCTTGCCGGAATAGAAAATTTTCATACAAATGACATTTAATAACACTTTTTTTTCAAATACTTTTTCTGTTATCTAAATAATCCTTGATGTTTAGAAAACAAGCTCTTCTGCTTCACTATCGGTGCCTTAATACAACTAAACCACAACGGACCTTCCCCTATATTTGATAATGGAATTTTTTTTTTGAGTGAGAGAAATACTTGATTTTCTCTCTGTCTCTTCTAACAATGTGACGATCATCGATACCAAACATATTTAACTTACTCTCATTACTAAAAATAAACTTCTTCCAAAAGTCACGGGTCTTTAATTCGTTTGTTTTAGCAAATTCAAGACACTTCTTTTGATTTTACAAAGTGATGAATATTTTTTTGTTATCTGCCATTATAATTATTTTTTATCACATTTTGAATAGTCTGGTCTCATATACATCTATCAAAATTACAAATGTTTTTGCTGCTAGTTTGATGCATTTACTTTTGAATCGAGCATGATTTCTTTCCTCTTTTTCTTTTCTTTTCCCCTTTCTTTTTTTAAAAATTTCTTCAGTGTGTGATAAGTAAGTTAATGCATTTGGAAGAACAATTGATAAACGTCAAAATTCTTCTGAATCAGAATTTACTTAGCAAATGTAATCGGTTGTGTCTGCAGAATTATTCTTAGTTGGGTGGCCCAAGTTTTCGTTGTTTTAATAAGGTTTTTTTGCCCTTACCCCTTCTTTATACATGCATAAGGTCTCTTCGACTTACATACGAGTTCCGTTCTGACTAACAAGTTGCATGTCAAACTAGTCGTAAGTTGGATTAATATTTTCCAATAAACGGGTTATAAAAATTGCACATAAACATAAAAATTCAATCTATGTGCGTATAATTATAGTATTTTTTGTCAAAAAATACTATAAATTATCCTTAATTATCGTCTATTATGCATTGTTACTTGTGTTTACTATTTCTTTCTTTTTTTTTATGGTTGTAAGAGCGGAAGGTGGCAAATTGCATTGGTCGTAAGATGGTTATTTCTTTAAAGCCTTGTCTAGAGAAGTGCAAATATTAGCGAATAAAAATCTAAACCTTTCCGTTCAAAATTATTCCATATACGCCTTTATTATGTTTCGGAATAATTTGCCAAAATTCAATAAAGGAGAAAATTTTCATTTAAAGAGCATATTAGACCTCAATTATCGTCAAAAGGTTGAGCGAAGAAAAAACTTGACTACCATAAAGACTGATCTGAGTCGTGAATTTCGTTAGGAGTTAAACTTATTCCAAAAATATTATAAAAACCAACTGAGATGTATAATATTTATATAAAAATATCTCGATTAATAATGGTAAAACATGTTTATTTTTAAGAAAACATTTTGCTGATTTGAGAAATCTGAAAACATTGCAAAAAAATTCAAAATTATTTTTATAAAAAGTTTCACTACATGTTAAATCGAAGATTAAGTTCGGGTTAGAACAGAATCTGTCCAACCCAAAAGATATTACGGCTGCTTTGGAAACACATTTTATTCCGGCAGGCTGCAATATATATACATAATGCGCGCGCGCGTGTGTTTGTGAAAGCAAGTGAAATGCCTTCGATGTCGATTTAAATTCTCACGTTACAAACTATTACAGATTTCACCGTTCGAGTCGTGGAAGTAGCTCCTCCCGAATCTCATTAGAGAAACCAAGAACATTCTGCCATTAAGAAATTTGATTAGAGATACCAAGAACATTCTCAAAATTAAGGGAAATTACATTTTATTGAAAAAATGTATTTACTCGAAATACAATTTAAAAAACTGTCCTGCAGTTAGAATATAGTGCGAGCTCTAAATTATTAGCTCTTAAAAGACACCGAGCAGTCAGTCTGTCTGCAACAATACGCTTCTGCGTCAAATATATTAGGTTTGCTGTAGATAAACTGTCGGCTGCTATTTAGCATGTTCCGAGTGTCGCATTACCTCCCTACGTCTAGTAATGCACATCCGCGCCCTTCAGTAAGTTTGTTGTTTAGTTATATTTTGTGTATCGCCCAATCTCATCAGCTGGATCGTGCATTTTTTTTTTTAAACGAACTTATTAATTGTTTATGAACAAGATTAAAGAAAAATTGTAATAATAGTGAGTCAGGTAGTGAGATATTCCAATGATAGTAGGGTTTGATACGAAAGTTTTATGGTGGAATGTTCTTTGGTACTTTTATGTAGAATAAAAGTTTAAATCTGTATTCAGATGACTCAGCTCCGCAGGTCGTAGGTTTAAAAACACTATTTTCTTAAGCGAATTTTTCTATAGTACAATAAAAAATTTGATTTCGTCAACTGAATTCTTTTTTAAATTGTGAGGACTGGTTGCCCAGGGGTCATTAGTAACGAGCTCTATGCATAATCGAATTTTGTGAATCCTAGTCCTGGTATTTCCTAAGATTGTCGGTAGCCGCGGTTGTCAAGTCATGGTCACGGACTCGCAGTCGGTGTTGTTTCGTTGTGTCGTGGGTTCTAACACTGATGCCACAGGGTAACGAGGCTGACGCACGTTGAACCAGGTCGAGTCATGGTCAAGTCCTCTCGTTAGAGGGATGTAGATGTTTGAAGAAGGGCTTTTCAGCTCAGGTGTCGTCCTCGTCACTTGAACGAGACTTAAAATTATAAGGTCCGTCGCCATTTGCCCTCATGATGCTTCTAAGGGCTAAGCTGCTCAGGGCAGCATAGCCATGTCTGGCTCTTGTGAAATTAAACTCATACAACACTCTCTCGCTAAGTGTTACGTTAATAAACAATCAATATTTAGATCGTCGCGAAGTATAATAGAAGCTGCTTCACTTTAACTTTAACTTGTTTCAAAGTCCTCTCAAATTATGCTGTCGTGGTGTGGTTTGTCTGTTGCCAGTATACTTCATATTTCTATGGAGCGAAAAACTAAACTCTTTTAAATACCATTCTGTTTTTGAATTATGGGGAATATTATGCTAACTTTTGAGAAAAGATTTATCTATGGCTGTATAAAGTCATGGAAGACCATAAGTCTTTCAAATTTTTTTGAGCTCCCTGAAGAACTTTATAAGCAAAGTTATATGACAAAGTATTGAATAAAAAATATAGATGGTCCTCTAATATCATTGTTCTTAAGCTTCAACCTTCTTGTTTTAAACCAGATGACACGGAATAGAGTTTATCTTTCATCAATCTCATTTGCAAATCCTTTAGCTTTAGTAGAAAATATTTACGATTAAGAACTACTATTATTATATATAAATTTATAAATTGAATGAAAATTTAATAAGTAATTAACCATATTGGATATTTATACTTTTATTATTTTGTTATTAAATCCCCACCTTCGCTTGATTATTTTGATTATCATTTAATGCGAAAACTTTGTAGTCAAAATCTATATTTCCAGAATTTTTTTTAAAACTTCAATTTAATAATAGATTGAAAACTTCTTAAGATAATTAATTTAATTAAAATTCCCTGAACCTTTTTACGCAAATTATTTCAGATCTCCATTTTATTTCAAAATGAAATGCACTTGTATGCTTTGAGTTTGTATTCCTAAGTTATTCCTATGAAATGTGTATATAAATAAACATGTAACTTTTATCGAAAGCTTAATTTCTTCTCCCTCTGAATTAAAATTAAAGAAGGATTTGTTTTTTTTTTTGTTTTTTTTGTTTTTAATCTTGCAATTAATATAGGCATAATATTCGTGAAGAACAAAATTTCAATGGCATAGTTTCATTTAACACACAAACTGCGCATTTCAATAAACATTAAGAATTTTTCGTCTAAATTTGCCAATGTGAGAAAAATTTAAAATTGCATAAAATTTGCCAATAGATAACTAGATTTTCCAAATATATAAAATTAAAGTTTAACTCATAATAGATATTCATATATGTTTTTACTGTTCTTTGTTGTTATATCTCTATGTATTATGTTGTTTATTGAATTTTTTTTATATTCATATTTTTTGAATGATCTTATACATACAAATCAATTTAAGAGATTCCATTCATCATGTCATACCAAAATATTTTTAACATTTTAGATATTAGTATTAGAGAGTGTTAATGATGTAATAAGACTCTTAAATGGGATTTTACAATAATAATAATTATAATATTTTTAATTATTTATACTGCTTGCTCTTTCTCTCATAATATTATGAAAGTTTAACCTAATAAGGACATAAAATAAACACAATTGCTTTGTTTTATTTACATTATATATTTTTAGTATTTTTAATAAAACATGCGCTTAAAAATATATACATATTTAATTAAAAAACATTGAGTGGAGGGGAAATGTTTCAATCTCTTTTTAGAAGCTTAGAATTTTTTTTAAATGTAATAAAATTAATTTAAATTTAAATTTGAGGCATTAGTGCATTTATTTTTTAAAACTATTCCTGAAATGCTATATGTTTAAACTAGCCGATAAGGCTCGACGTTGTTTGGATTAAAAAATATTAGTCTTAAAAATTTTAGGTAAAACAATAAGATTTTAAATAGGTAGCATGCCTTTTGATAGTTCCATTTAAAAGATGCTTTTAGCCCAAAATATTTTAAAAATTAAAAAATAATAAAATACTTGAAAAATTTGTTGAATATTAAAAAAAGGGGGTGGGGAACACGATAATATGCATACGATATTAAAATCGCTTTCAAAGTAGTATTAATTTCAGACCATTTTAATCTTAGTGTAGTGTATTACATAAGTAAAAAAGTATTTTTTTTAAAATAGTTGTAATAAAATTTAATAACGAGAAAACTTACGTATGAATTAAAAACATGTAATAAATTATCTGTTTTATATCATATAAATTTTCCTTAAATGAAAAAACATATAAAATATTGTAAAATCATTGGTTGCTATTTCATTTGAAGGTAATACACCTTTTACAGTGGTTTTAGAATGCAGCCGATGCTTAATAATACCAAAAAATTACGAGCGACCCTGAACCTTTGTTTCATGCAGAGGAAAATCATGTAATTTTAAAATTATAGTACAAATATTTCTCCTGTTAAAACTTCGTATTTTAACTATAATCATTCAGATTCTCTCCAGATGGACCTCAGATTATCCTAGACATTCACTTCATTTTTTTTAATTGTGACTAAAAGTTTTAAATGATCAATTTTACCTTTAATTCGACTTTTCTCGTGCAACTCCTTCATTTTTCATCTTCCGTCAGGATAACGGAAAATAAATCTCCTAAAATCTATTCCTTGTTTAATTTCTTTAAACACCGGTCTTGAAAAAATTTCATTAATTTTTTTTTTTTTAAATTAACAGTTTACAAAAATGTAGCAGTTTGGAATATTCTAATAAATAATGATCAAAGGATTATGTAAAGGGAGAAAAGAACAACAAAAGTCTTTGATTTCTTGCAATTACATATAAAATAATATAATAGGAAGTAGAAATAAAAAGAATAAAGTCAAGGATAATTAATTTATATAGATGTATTTATTCTTTTCCCTACGTTATCAAATCATTTGAGCTTTAACAATAATAATAAAGGACCATCAAGCAGAGAATACGCTCAACCATCTTGCTCGAGATTTTGTTCAACCTTCTTATCGTTGCGACGTTGTTAGGTTTAACAGACAAATTTTATTCGCTTGCATATTTTGAAAAATGGAAAACTTAGATAAATGAAACCATTAAGAAGTTACCTTTTTTAATAATCATTCCTTATTTACTCTCAATTTGAATGTTAATGTACTCTTAATAACGTCTGTTTTTAGTATTTCCTGAACCAAATCGAAAAATGAATTAATATGATTGGTATTGGTACAGGATCAAAGCATTTCCCTCGTTCTTAAAAAAATTAATTATATAACCTAAATTAATCCCTTTTATTTGTATATCTTGAGTACGGAATTATTTTTGTCCCAAGTTTCGAATGAATATTTAGCATGTAGTTTTGTGCAGAAATGCTGGCCAGAACAAAAATACATATTAAGAATACAGAAAGATCTAAAATATTATGCAATTCAACAGATTTCTAAAACAATTATAAAGCCAGTTTGCCATGTGGTTTCCAAACACATCTGGGTAAGTTTCTTGTTTAAGGCTATCTTCACTGTATGCTAAAGAATAGAACCTAAACTCTTGGATAACTTTTTGCTTCAAAAAAATGTCATAATATTATTACAAGTTTATGCTGATGAAGTCATATACCTTTTTATCATGTTGTTAGAGCAGTTAAAAAAAATTAGGACAATCATTAAATGATCCCTTATCCTCTTTACCACATATACTTAAAAATTCATTTACAAGAGATTAAATTCGAAGAGCATTTTGTTAAGAAAAAGATGGACCAATATAAAAGGAAATGATTGTATATTAAAATGTTATACTCTGTACGATAATGAAGTTAGGATATGATATTATTAATAATAATATAATTATTATATATAGCATATGATATGTTAGAATATGATGTCGGGCAATATCCCATCAATTAAAAGTTCTTCCTAATTATTCAACATTACACGATGACCACCTAAATTCAGTTCTTTTCTTGGCAAGCCTAAGTAAGTTAAAATGCGAAACATACAAATTCTGTGTCTGAACAACCGTAATGTTTGTTTTTATACGTAAGCAAAAGTCATTTAATTTTACCATAAATTGGATTGAATTGCATTAAATATGTGCAATGGACTTTCTCTCAGTGTCAAAATTCAGAAATATTTTATTTCTGTAATTTTCCTTATTACTATTTCATATATTATCTAAGTTTCGCCGATGTTCTGCAATAAAATTATTCATGAAATTACTTTTTGTTCTAATCAGATGTAATGTTGTGTTTTTTTTGCAGCTTCAATCGTGAATGATTCGGAATTATTCTCGGGCTTGGAGAGTCGAGAGTGTGTCAACTGCGGCGCAATATCCACCCCTCTGTGGAGGAGGGATGGAACTGGACATTATCTTTGCAATGCATGTGGTCTTTATCACCGCATGAATGGCATGAATAGACCTGTTGTCAAGAATCAAAAAAGATTGGTAAGTGAATTTCAAAATACACTTATTTTACAGAATGAATGAGATGATTGAAACTGAACTTATAATGAAAATACAATAATATATCAGAATTCAGGCGTAACCCATTGCAGAACAACGCTTGAGTTCCAAATCATTCGAGTTCTGTGGCATTTTTTTTTTTTTTTAAATAATAGAAACCGGATTAAATATTTCCTGTATGTCGTTAGCTTCATTTTAAACGGTAAATACAGTGGAATAAATTTTATGAATTTAACAATACATAAACTGGATATTACAGTAAAATATTAACAAAAATAACATTTGAATAAAAATGTAAATTAACTCGTGTAACTGTGTTTCTCATGACTTTCTTGTCTTCTTTCTTCAGTTTTTTTTTAACCCTTTGCTGAGGAATTGCATGTATAGGGTTCATGTGAAAATCATTGGTTCATTAAACCTTTTGAGAGCCAGCGATTCAAAGTGGTCTGATTATGGGCAACCTTCGTGATTTTTTCTAAAATAAGTTAAACTGTTAGAGTTGTCATTTAATAAGTTAACATACCTGGTTTTCCTTCTCCATCAGGCTTTCTAGAATCTCCGTCTGCCATGTCCTTGAACATCCGCCTCCTAACATTCCTAGACAATCGAACTAAGACTGTTGTTTGCATCAGGGACTTTTTTTTTGTTCGGATTCCACTTTATTCAAGTTCTGCATGCGAATTCCGAAGCTCCTCTACAATTCATAAAAACGTATTTCTTTACTTTAAAAATTCACCTAATCATTCAAATGAATATTTCGACGTAAATATTTTTACTTCAGTCTGAAAATCATAATTGAAAAAAAAAACACAAACATAATTTCAAACGCTTTTTGTGCTAATTGATCGATTAAATTCACTTCCTGAGTTCTAGAAATTTCTAGAACTATAAATAACTGATAATATGGATAAAAATGAATTATTTCGAGCGAACGACTTTAATAGAACAAATTTAATAAAACCAAAGTAAAAATATGACAAGCTTAAATTTCGCATTTGAACAGTAAATCATTTCTAATTCTTAACATTTTTGGCGTCCCATTTACTAAAATTCAAATTTAACAAAGATGTAATTACATACTGGTAAAATATGACTAGATCATAAATTTTTTTCCACTCTCTTTTGTTTTGCTCCATATAATTGGACCCGATTCTTCGTTCATTCGCTTTGAATCAGTTCAGAAAGAATGAATTTTGAGAACTATATACTTCTCAAATGTTGGTCAGTTTACGAAGTTGAAATTCCTGACATTATTTTAAACATAATTTTTTAAATGGTAATTGAGATTTACATAATGACAACAAAGTTGAATACAACGAAATGGTAAAAAGATTGTTTCAGATAAAGTGTTAAGTTCATCAGAAGAAATCATCAGTGGGATTGGGCAATATCATTCCTTTATATTGCATCAGGAGATGTTTATTTATAATGGTTGAATAAAGAAAGAAATTACTGCAGAAAATTCTAAAATGTTAAAGAAGCAATAATTTTAAAAGACGTCTAATGTAGAATAAGTGTTGAAAAAACAATTTTTAAATTTCAGAAGAATGAATCTAATCATTGATACGTCTAAAATAAGTATTTTAATGATTAAAAATTGAATTCATAAAACTTTTTAAAAATAAATAACATTAGAAAAACTGAAATTGAATGAAAAATATCAAAAATGTAATAACAATAAATTATCCAAAATGAATCTTAAAATCCAAAATCCTGGCCGTCATAGTATAGATTTTTCAACATTTAACAGTAATAAATCATTAGAATAACTTATTAATGTAATGCTAGTTTTACTTTTACAATTAATTAAAAGCTTGCCATAATTATTTCATACTTTACAGGTGTATTTCTAACTTGCGTCTTAAAATCGGTTATTGTAAAATATTTTATTTCAGAAGAATTATGTTTTTGTTAGAGAAAAGGCAACTTTTTTTTATCAAAATTTTAAATACTTCCGATAAAATCCCTAATTTCATTTATTTAATTTCTTTAGAAGAAACTCTGGAATGGCAGAGGTTTGTACTACATTAACGTAGAATACGTTTTATTAATTGGCTAACAGATTGAATAAACCAAAACTATTATTCGGACTTTCAATCTTTCTTTCGTATAAATATTTTAATCTTTTTCTTATCTAATGTTCCCATTGTAATACAATAACTAGAAGTTATTCATATAAATAGATAAACTAATTTATTTTATAGTTCGAAATCGTATTGAAGAAGGAAGTTTTGCTTAAATTCATAAAAGCAGATTTTTTTTAATACTAATTAGTTACTTCGGAAGGCACAATTTATTTTTTTTTTAAAAAATATTGTTACAAATTTACTAAAAAGGAGCCAGTTTTACATATCAAATATTAAGAACAATTACATTGTATACCTCCAATAGATTTAACTCTTTTTTTTTTACTATCAAATATCAATTACATAACATTCCTGTACAACCAAAGAAGGGAAATATTATAATAGCCAATGTAATATTAAAATATAAAAGAGAATTCTAAAATAATTTCAAGTTACTAAATTAAACTAATTATTTCTATCTTTCAAAACCAGTAAGATAAGTCGGACTTGAAACCCAGCTTTCAATGAAATCTGAATACAACTTACAAAATTTTCTGAATTGAAATACGTTTTACAAATAATTAAAAAAAAAATCTTCGTTGGAAAATCTAACTCAAAATTGCCTGGTGTTAAAACATTAAATTAATTTAAGAATTTTCTGAGTGCAATACATTCACTGCAAGAATCGTGTAACTTTCTATAATTGTTTCAAAGTTGAATGGAAAAAAGTGAAATTATTCTAAATTTAAAAAAAAAGATATCTTATACTAATTTAATATCATACTTACTAATATATATTATTTACATTTCTAAGAGAAATAAGTACTCATGGATCGCAATAGTTGTCTTCGATTATTTCAAGCTTAAAATGAAATGGAGAATTCAAATTCCATTGAACATATATGAAAAAAAAAATCCTTCTGATATTTTTTTACCCATAAACGATCCTCTGTAGCTTAGCGAATTTTGACTGAGCTATTGTACATTTTCTGGTGACCTTTGGTATAGAAGCAAAGAAATTCCTAGCTTAAACTAGATCTAAATTAATATTTTTAAATTAACAATCGCGTTATTTCTTTAGTTAAATAAATCAATTTCTTAGGAAAATTTTTGGCCTGATTTTTACTTTCAATAGTATCAATAATTAGTTTATTCAAGGACAGGAAATTGTGTACAGTCAACCACAAAATTGATCTCTGATTTGGTCATTTTGACTGCATGCTTACATGAGCCGTCAGTATTGTGGCTGTCTAGATATATTTTAAAGTTTTTCACAGCTGTTACGACTAGGCACAATTATTCGCATTGCTAGTTTTTCCAAAGCAAATAGTTATCATGATTTAAAATTCTGATAAATATAATTATTATCAGCCACCCAAGGAGCTGTTTTAGTTGGATCACTTTTGGCGTACTAGATAACTTTTCAACTTTTTTATCGTCTGTTTCAATTTTAATTACATTTAACTTAAATATATTCAGTTTAATAATTTATCGTTTGTTTTAATTTTAATTATAAATAGATGATATCATATTCAATTTAATAATATATCGTTTCCTTTAATTTTAATAGTGAAAAAGTTTACTATTGTGCATTTCTTGAAGTTTCATCGTTTACTTTAATTCTTATATTTAATTGAGTGATTTAATAATAATTAAAAAAAAGTGCACCTTGGATGGCTAAATGTGTTCTTTGTAAGACTTTGCATAGAATTTTTTTTATAAATTTAGTTTATGAAATTTTCTTTGAGTTTTGGTAAACTTAAAATTATGTTTTCGTTGAATGTGACAATAAAAATATAAAGTCTGGCTATCGGTACCTTCAACAACTTCCTTCGATTATCAATGGTGGATAATATTCCAACTGTGTCGATATCCCCAATTGATATCTAGAAATAACCAACAAAGACTGATGACTATTTTTTAAATCCAAACATAAATTATAGGCACAAATTAGAAAAAGAAATAAGAGCAGGGAAGCGACTCAATATCAGATGCACAAAAAATGTCAACTATTTTACCAGAAAAATTCTGAGTAAAAACAGCAATTCCCAACATAGAGACAGTAAGAATAGCTAAAAAATAGATTTTAAAGTGCAATTGAGTTTAAATGTATAATGTTGGTGCTTCTTTATACCAATTAATTTTTTTTTGGTACCTAGAAGTAGAGAAAATAGATTTTGCACATATTATTGAGGAAAAGGGACTAAAAGTATTTCAGTCTTTTATCTCTGCAATGATCACGTCACTCTCAACAGTGGTCTCTTCTGATCAGAGATGTATAGTTTACTTTTATTTATTTGATGTACTTAACGTAGGGTTTTAGGGTGAAAAGGTACACATAACTCAAAACAGAACATTTAATTTTAAACAAAAGGTAAATTTATCGTAAATAAACAAGTCTATGAGTCTGAAATTGTGTTTATGCCTTGTGTCTGTCGTGAAAATAAAATTTAAAAAAACATGTATCCGGCAGATCTAACGCGACTACTGCGGTGTTAAAAGCTGATTGACTAAATTGATGTAACACATCCAACAAAATACTTCTAAATTCCATGAAATATACAGGGTGTTTCGAAACCCAAGAACAAGCATTTAAAGGGTGGCATTAAACATCTAAACAAGCCATTTTCACCATTCAATGCACAGGCGAAAAGCAAGCGGTGAACCGCTTGACGGCGCTGTAATGGAAAGCATAAGTTTTCTTACACATCGTCGTTTCTTTCGTAGATTTCAGCTTTTTGCACCTTCGAAACACCTTGCATACGTATGAAAGCAGTATCGCTTTTCATGTCTTCGTATTGTATTTCATAACTAAAGTTTTAAGCATGAAAAGTATATTTGAAAATATTTTATATTTCTCTTATTTAATACTCATTATTATTTTTTATCAGTCAGCTTCACGACGCATGGGTCTGTATTGTTCCAACTGCCAAACAACAAATACTTCTCTGTGGAGGAGAAACAATCAAGGAGAGCCTGTGTGTAATGCTTGTGGTTTGTACTACAAATTACACAAAGTAATTATAAACATGTATTTTGTTCTATATTTAATCTCTCTCGAAGTCATTGCTAAATTTATTATCAAAATTAACATCACAAAAATCTGCTTCTCTAATCAGTTATTTTAAGTTGATTATTATTATGGATCGCTATCACTTGTAACACAGTTCTAGATATTGTTTTACAATCTGATACCCAGCCACTTTAGAGATTTCAAATGGAAACAAAGCAAGCTGAAGCATTTATTTGTTTATTTTATTATTTTGTATTGTTTGTAAAAACATTCCAAATTTTTACGCTTCACAGTGGCTGCGTTGAATTCTCTAAATTGCAATAGAACATTAATTTTTACTAACGATTATTAATTATTTATTAATCCTTAATTCTTGATTAACTTCTGTCTATAAAACTGGTTTATATTTCTAAATAAATAAGTGACAGGGTTAATTCAAACAACGAAGAATAAATATATTTATAAATTATGAGGCATTCTAAAAAGTTTATTTAAAAACATTTATCATATATTAAATTATTTTACAAAAATTTATTTTTATTAATATTTTTATTTTAGTGTAAAATTCCAGCAGTATTTAGGTTGCATCAGAAATTTTTTTTACCAAAAACAAACAAAATTTAAATATTTATTGGATATCAGCAGTTACCAATTCCTTATGTTGTCTTTTTTAAAATATTAGAAATACTTTTATAATCTCAGAAATTTGAACATTGGCAAAAAATAATAAAAAGTAGTGAAAAAGCTATTTGAATTCAAAATAATTTAATAGAATTTTGAAAGTTTATAGTAGATGCTTTAAATTATTTTTTATGAAAGGAATGACTAACATTCTTTTAAAAATATTTGTAATTATTTTTTAATTGTTATCCAATGCTAGTTTCTAGAACTATACACGTGTTAGTAACTAATAAAAAACAAAAAAATTAAGAATTGTCCTTTGACTGACCCAGATGTATGTTCTTTGATAATTATTTAAAATAATTTTACTTAACAATAACTTTAAACATTTTATCTTGGAATTACAATTTTAATTTGTATTTTTGTGTATTCTTCGTTTAATCAATTAGTTTAAAAATTTGGGCTAATTAACCTTTAGTAACTAAATCCGTAAAATTTGTATTGTTAAACAATAATTTATACTATCGAAATTCCGATCATACGAATTGTTTCTAAAGCATTCCTAGTTTTTCTTATGTTAGAGCATGATTTTTGTTTAATTTGACATAAATTTTCAATTTCCTTAAAAGAGATAGGAATTTTGTACAATAAAAAAAACTAACATTTTTTTTTAAATTTGAACAACTGTTAAATTACACAGTTTTTGATAATCATTCTGTAGAATTATTGATGCAATTGATATTTTAAGCCCCCAAAAATAATTTCCCCCTTAAAAATCTGATATTATTGTAAGAAAATGCAATGATATATTTGCTACTGCTAATTGCTTAAATTTTTATTACATGTGCTTGACTTACCGTTAATAAACACTTATTAATTTTATATTTAATTGACCTTTGAAGTTCACGGAGAAGGAATATATATACACTCATAATTTATTTTATCATAAAAAAGATTATAAGATTAACTTAAGAAATTAATCACATAAAGTTGTATTTTTTTAAAACAATCAATCCGTTAAAAATTTCAAATTACAATTTTTAAAATTATATATATATATATATATATATAGAGAGAGAGAGAGAGAGAGAGAGAGATAACATTCTAATTAGAACATACTTTTTTAACTGTGCAATTTATATCCTACTCTAAACTTGCTTGAATTTTGAATGAATGTTTACACACCATAGCAAACGTGACTGTCAAAATGCATTTCTGTTCTATATTTTTGATTCTTGAAATATCATTCTATGTTAGGTGTCGCATGAAACAATATAAAATTTCTAATGTCTTAATACGATAAATTTTTTTCATATTTTTAAGTGTTTATTATTTAGCTCTTATATATTAGAGTATAAGTACTCGCACTCTGTTGACACTATTTATAAATAAGTAGCCTTATTTTATATCATTATAATAGAAAAATACTTTTGCGAGCTAGATATTTTAAGCTTGTAATCTAATTTTATATAGAATGAATGCATAAAAGTGTCTGTAATTTTCTTTTAAATAGCTTAATCGTCCATTGACAATGAAAAAGGATAATATTCAAAGGAGAAAGAGAAAACCTAAGGCTTCGGAAATAAGAAATGAGCGTGATCATAGTCCAAAACAACCATGGCCTGCTATCAAACAAGAAATTGCAGGTATATATTTTAAAGCTTATATATCCTTTATATGATGAACTAAAAATGAGCAATTATTTCAGATAATTAGAGAGATTTTTTCTGATAATTTTTCTACTTCAAAAAATTCCAAAACTATTTCTACATTTTGATTACCAATAAAATTATAATTCATGTAATAGTTTTAATTACGGAACAGAAAATAACTATTCCAGAAAAATGAAGGATTTTTTTTTGTCATTTTCCATTTAAAACTCAACAGTATATGTATAAATACTTTTAATAAATTTTATAGAATAAATCATAAAATAACAATCAATGCATAGAAAAAGAAGAGTGTCAAATAAAAATACTTTTATACTGTTATTCAGATAATTTTTCTACTTCAAAAAATGACACAAAATATTTTTACATTTTTCTTTACCAATGAAATTAAAATTCATATAATTGTTTTAATTAGAGAACATTTAATTAGGAGCATATCAAATACTTTCTGTAATGTATAAGAATGTAGAAACAATTGAAAATAACTTTCCTTATACTGTAATAATCACATTTATATGCAGATGAATTAAATTGTCTCGTATTATAATTTATAACCTGGTATATTAAGGTCCATATGGAGATACGCTCTTAACTCCTCTAAAAAAATACCTATTATTAAAGTCTGTAAGTATTTACGCTGTTCCTATATATAAAAAAAATTAATACATATATTTATGTATTATGATCTATATAAATATATATCATAATACATATTATTATAAATAATGATAAATATTTATTTTCTTTAAAAAGTTTCAACTTTTAATTTATGATGACATGTCGTTGGTAAATATTTTATATTACGTTATGTTTTAGATTGCTTACATTCAAGATTACTATTTTTAGTTAAGGATTTAATCGGTGTTGCTATATTTTAGATGATTATTTAAGAGTAATTTATTATTTTGCGGTGAAATTCAGGATGTTTAATACGTTTATCTTCTTTTTTCTGTATTTAAGTTTCTGGATTTGCTGATTTTTGGCTTGTTACTATCTTTTTATAATGTAATGTTTTGACCAGTCCTTACTGGTATAAACACACATTATTCCCCTCCCCCATTTCAAAGTATGATCTTCAATTGTATGTTTTGAATTTTTGGAGGGTTTTAAGTTAAAGATATTTAATATTGTGTGTGACAGGCTTCAGTAAATTAAGCTGAGTTATTCAAGAACTATAGGCCTAACTGTCCCCATCAACAAATGTATTACTAAAAATGGTTATAACACCAGAAACATTAATTGAGGAAAAATCTGAAAATTAAAATACAAAAAAGAAAATTAAAAAGAAAAACACATAAAAGGGGAAAAAAAATCTTCATAAAACAAGTAATAAATAAATAAAAACTTCAGAGAAAAATCTATATGTTTTAAATATAACACTCTACGTGTATTAATATAACATACAGGAATACAAGGATGTGAAAGAAGCTTAGGAATTTACAAAACAGAAACCAATTAAATTTGGAAAAAATATTTACTCACATATTTAATACTCATTCATGTTTTATTTCAAGTCATAAAAATACTTGGAAAAAGCATAGAAAATGAGTCAAAAATTGGCTGGTAGCAAAATACCATATCAGCTTCCCACGTTAAGGAAAAACAATTTTTGAACTTTGCCAAAATGCCTGCACTAGATTCTAGAAATAACCAGTCAAATATATACAAACCATGGTTTTATTTAAAATTACTTGGAACCAGGTTAAGCTGAAAAAGGAAATTAGTATCTATTTTTGTTGATGACATTTTCAATATTTATTATGAAATAAGTTGACTTGAGGTGGCTTCCAAAACTCATTTTTATTATTCAAGTGTACATACAAAACGCTAAAATATTATTTTTAAGGCTGAGGCATGATAAAAGTAGAAAAATTTCTTTTTAACTGGTAAGCAAAATTATAGCATTTTTTTCCTTTTATTCTCAAAAGTTTTAAAGAAGTTTTTTAACGAATTATCTCCCAAAAAGAGATTTTAATTTCTCTTGAAGCCTCGGTTATACATCCGTAACTAAATCACTTCGAAACGGATTCCATGTTATCTATAACTTATTAGAATTCTTTAAATGATCAATTATTGCAAAAATTGAGTTCTCATATTATGCACTTTCATTTTCAAAACCATTAATGCACTTTTAATTGCGAATGACATTACTATTATTTTGAATAACCAAATATAAAATCCTAAATGATTCACTCTTACTGAATCTTTGGTATGGAAATATAATTTAACAATTGATAATAATAAAATTCAGATATCATAAAGAAATTTACTTATAATGTTGTACTGATCTTTATAAGAAGTGAAAAATAAAATTTGGAACAAAATCAATTGGGTTTTTTTTTTTTGAACAAACAATAAATAAAAAAAAATACCTCGAAAAATAGCAACAATAAATCCAAATTTTATGAAAAGCTCGTTGGTTTCTGAATTATGTTTGTAACAACATTAGTTAGAATTCCATTCTTCTCATTGATGAGTTTTTTTTTAAATAAAACCGCGACGAATAAGTTTTAGAAAGTAAATACATACCATGAATGTGTGTAACGTAATATACGCCAGAGCTAAGTGTAGTGGAAGGGAAATCTTCCTCAGTTGAAGTGGAAAAAAAGTCGAAAAAGAACAAAATTCGTTCATGACTGAATTAAAAATTTATATAAAATCCA
This sequence comes from Nephila pilipes, assembly GCA_019974015.1. Lineage (NCBI taxonomy): Eukaryota > Metazoa > Arthropoda > Arachnida > Araneae > Nephilidae > Nephila > Nephila pilipes. The sequence goes on from BMAW01104991.1 coordinate 34,602, forward strand.
CTTACTGCTATTTTCCCCAGACCTTCTTTTTTTTAAAATCATTACGACATCACTAATATTTTTTTAAGAGTAGTTTGATTAAAGTCGTGGATTTGTATAAAGAAGCTACAAACCAACAATCAAATATTTTTATAATAAACTAAGTTGAAGCAACCGAACTTCGTACAGGTAAATTTAAGAACTCAACAATCCAGTTAACAAGCATAAAATGTTTTTAATGCGATCTCACATCCAGCATGGAACGAGCCAACATATCCAAAAATTTATTTTTTGTCCAAATTTTATTCCAAAAATTTAAAAATTTATTGAGGAATTTACAAACATATTTCAATATGGAGTACAAAGACATCTCCCATGCATGATCTTAATAAGTTGTCCCAGAATTTTAAATAAGCGATACAAAATATTCACTAATAAAAGAATAGTTTAACTCAGCAGGTTAAAATAATTATAACATTAAACAATGAAGAAAAAATTATTGACAGTACGAAGAGCTTCTTAATAAAACAATATTAAATGTTTTTCCATTATTTATTTGTTTGCTTGTGAGGGAGCAAAGCAGAAGAGGCTATTTCGTCACTTGACCGAGGTTCAAAATAACGAGATGTCCTTGTGTTGCTTCTAGTGTAACGTTAATAAAACTAACCAGCAGAGCTATCATCTATTTTAACATTGTTTTTTAGTTTAACACATTCACTCTGGTGCGTATCACATGCAGTTCGCGCTCAAATATTCCATTTAGCAGAGCTGTGGCTCGCATTTAGATGTCCCATCAGATGGCGCGTACCACCGGTGGTTTGCACTTGGATGTCCCTTCAGGTGGTGCGTACCAACAACAATTTAGTTCTTTTAGTAACTAAAGAAAATTTCCATAGAGTTGAAAATTAAAACAATGGAATTTTAACGTTTATTAATTTAAAAAAATAGGATTTATTTTATTTCAATTCAGTATCATAAACATAACTTGTATTATCAATTCGATGATGTAAACATAACAATTCAAGTTAAAGTAGTTAAAATACATTCGCTTTACTAACAAATATTTCGGTCTGGACCTACGATATACACCGAACCACTTGACACCAATAGCTTCAAAAAAAAAAAAAAAAGAAAGAAAGAAAAAAGAAAGAAAATTACTGGTTATCATAGTGATGTTCTTTATTTTCAAAAAAAAAATCCTTTAAGAAAAAACATCAATCCTTCCAATTTAAATGAATATTTTTTGTTGTGAAGCACAGTAAATAATTAAAAAATGGACTGTATTAATTTTGAATAATTTTTATTTACAATAAAAACATACTATTAAAGCAACATTAAGCCCTCAGGGGCTTACCTTCTTCTGCTAAGTACAGAAATCACTCATACGAGGCACCTTAGTGATCTTCCATCCTTTCCCCAAGGGTTTCACTGTCCTTGGTAAACACGGGTTACGCTTTTCCGGGAACTCTAGCGTTCCTTCTCTATTTTCGATCCTCTTTCTTATCTATCAATTTTTATTTATTTATTTATTTTCAAATATCTAGATCACGATTACATCTTGTTTGGCGCAATATAGCTTATCTTGCTCTTGCGCCACTGAACATCGTCATCTCTCTCTCTGCTGATATAATTCAATTGCCCAGAATTTTCTCTATCCTGTTTTTTTTTTTTTTTTGTCCAATTAGATACAATTTCTATGTTGTGGTTTTTCCCGAATTTTAAAAATTTTTTTTTTTTTTTTTTTAATATTTTTTTTTTTGTTTTTTTTTTTTTTTTCGTTCTATTTTGATGAACATAGGTATCTTCCGAAGCAATCCAATCGATGCACACATTTAATTCCGTTATGATCTTGAGAATTTATTTGCTCATTCATTACAAAAATATTTTTGAGTCTTCCTGAATCCAAAGTAAAACCAACTGATTATTATAATAAGCTTGTACAAAAAAATTTCTAGCTTGTCTATGAATACTGTAGTTTTGATGCGCAGATAAAACAGAGCAACTATCGATTATAATTAGCATCTATCGATTATAATTGACTATCAGAGTATCGAGCCTAGGTAGCCTAGGGGCCATGGCCGCGAGCTCGCGGCTGGCGTTGTTTCTGTCAAGTCGAAAGTTCTAGCCCAAGTACTACTAAAGACTCGCCGTGTAGATTGGCCGATGCACCTTAAATCTGGTCGAAGTCCTAAGTGCTCCCATTGGCATGGTGTAGAAGTTTAGAGAGGGAGGTTGCCAGCTCAGGTCACTTGACCGAGGTTCAAAATAATGATCTGCAGCCAATATCCCTCATTTTGCTTCTCAATGAGACATAAATAAACAATCAATCAATCAAAACATCTAATGCTTTATAAATAGCAAAAGATTCTGCATTTTGTGTTACACCTACAATAGCCGTTATATGTTGGCTTTTTGAACCATCCACAGCTATTATGGCCAGTAAAAAGTTCTTTAGACTCCACTATTTACTTAGGTCCCATTTTCTCTCCAGAAAAACAAAGCTACGTATTTATAAGACTCTCAAAAGGCCTGTTATTATGTATGGCTTGGAAACCGGGTCTCTAACTAAAAATGAAGAATACAAAATAGTAGTTTTTGAGAGAAATGTTCTCAGTAGTATTCTCAGTGATGTCAAAGGAAATGGCCTGTGGCAAAGATATTTTAATTCGGACATTTACAGAATTTTCGATGAGATTAATATTCAATGCATTAAAGTGGAACGAATGAGCTGGGCTTCTCATATATTTAGAATGGATGGAAAAAAATGCAGTAAAAAAAATTTGTTGCAAAGCCCTTTACTAGTCGATAAAGAGGAAGACTAAAAGTATTGTGGCTTGATTCTGTTGATTCGGATTTTGAGGTGAATTGAGGAGAGGAACTGTCAGACTAATCTTGGAGGAGTCTTCAAAAGAAGGCATTGACACACCATGGGCTGTCAAATAGGCTGATGAGGATAACTATGTTTAAAATGACTTGGAAATTGCGGTTAACTATTCCATTAAATAACGCGCTTTTGGTGGAAACTGGTATATTCTTATCTTGTAAATTAAATTCATTATTAAAATGATTGCTTCAAATTAGAACAAGTAGGTATATATTTTCAACGCCGCCGACTATGAACACAGCTTGCTAAAAGTGTTCCTCTGTATTATTATTTCTAATTCTTTCCATGAATCCGCATATTTATTTTTGCAGTAATTGTAACTAGATTCACGTTGAATAAATGATAGAATTGGACGAAAGGTAAACAGAACCCAGGAAACATGCCACTAAATAACTAAAATTTATTTTTTTTAAAAAAAATATTTTTTGCAGTGATTCATTGGAAAAATAATTGTAATTTTGCTACAAAAAACAAATAATTAACAAATATAATGATCTAAAAGACGCCATTAAGTATAAATTGTAAGAAACAATATAGACCAATGACGCCATGGGGCGTAATATGCGACAAAATTATGTGATATAAAGACAAAATTTTATTTATTTGTCATTTCAAAATCGAATTTCACCGAATCTGAAGCGAATTTCGAAAAACTCTCTTCGAGGTGCATACTGGGCCACGGTAGCCAAGGGGTCAAGGTCGTGCAGCCGGCGGTTTTCGTTCAGTCGCGGGTTCGATCCTTGGCCGCCAAAGACCCGCCGTGTAGCCGGAGCTGATGCACGTTAAATCTGTTCGGGGCCCAAAGTCCTCCCGTTGGTGTGGTGTGGATGTTAGGAGAGGGGGTGCTAGCTCAGATGTCGTCCTCGTCACTTGACCGTGGCTCAAAATTACGAGGTCCGTCGCCAATAGCCCTCGTGCTGCTTCTAGTGCGACGTTAATAAAAACTAAAACTAAAAAAAATCGAGATGCATTCTGTCAGTACCCATAGTTTCAATGTTCAAAATTGCGTATTTTGAGCTTCCTATCTCTGTGTTATGCTGACCGGTCACATATATACTCGTGCGAATGTACACATCTTAACTCTTCCTTTTATTAATATAGATTTGGAATGGAACATAAACTAATTCTTTATTTTTTAACCATTTTCAAAAATCAAATTGCATATAAAAAAAACTCACAAAAATGCGCCTCTTTTGAACAAAAAGGCTTGAGGGAAAATATTTAAGTTTTCTGGAAAACAGAAAAATGATGAAGAATGAAAGTTTTCGAAAAATATCACCTAAAATATATTTGAAAAAAAAAAAAAAAAAAAAAAAATGTGGCAATATGCCTAGGGCTCTTTCCACAGATCAGAGAAGCAACCTAAGAATAGTTGGAGTGATACCATCCTATCAACGGTTAGAATTTTTATAACAGGCAAACAAAGAAGTTTTCAAATTTATACGAAAGATTTCGGCTTTCACGACTTGCAAACTACCTAGAGATAAACATGTCGGATTTACGTGAAAAAAGCTTACCATTTTCTTTTCGATAAATCTATTCAAAGTGAAATGTATAGAGTAATGCGAGTGTAAATTGAATGCAAAGTTTGTATATTAATTATCTAATGAACGGCTAACTGATCAGTTGTTCTAAATTAATTGAAATTTGGGGAGAAAATAATGTAAGGATATTTAGAGAACCTGGGAAAGTTCCTAACCCTTTTAGAAATTGTTATACCTTATCTTTTCGCAAGGCAGTATCACTTCAAATAATTTGTAAGAAGCTTGACAAGAGTTACTCTAATTGTAACTGTCTCTTGATATTAATAATTTCAAGCAATACAGTAAAAACAGCAATGTTTGTGTCAATATATAATTGTATTTGGTAGTCAATAGAATATAATATTTAACATCAAATTGAGACTGTAGTAACTAAGATGAGGAGTATATTTGTCTATTTATATCCAATTTCTCTACCACACTTAGGGCAAGCATGTCTAAATCGCGATCCACAACAAGTATCTTTGTGATCCAACCAACATGAACAAAAACTCTAAGAAATTATGACATTAATTTATTCAAGTCTACCAAAAAAGTAGTTTAATTCAATTAGTAAACAAGCAACTCCAAAAATCAATCAAAGAATTAGTTTTCATTTTATTATTTTCAAAGTATAGTAACCTAGTTTTTAAAATTTACAATTAAATTTAATTGTAAGTAACGTCCATAGCATTCGACTATTACTAATCGTGTTGAATTGACTCAACATTTCCCTCACCGATAGCAGAAAATATTTTAGCTGCCGATACTAAAATACGAATAATACCTACCACCCTTGAAGTCTTTTACTGCTTTCCTTGATGTGTCTAACATTTTAACCGAATGCCAAGGTATCTGAAATTCTGAAAATTTAAGAACGTTCCAAAAATGAGCGATTTTTCACTTAGACACGTAAATTTCATAACACATTTTATAACAAGAAAAAAGGGAATGATTCAGATAGAAATAAGTAACATTCTACAAATATGATGTTCTCTAAAAGATAGAAAAGTCAGAATATAAAATTAACGTTCGAGGGTTTTGTTATCGAAAAAAGTATTCCAATTTCGGGACCTAATTATTAGCATTACACGGAGACAGCCTTAAAATATTCACTTTCATAGAACTAAAAAAATAAATTTATTTATATCACACTTGTTTGTTTGTGCATTTATTCGTTTTCTGGTAATTTAAATTCTGGATTTCCCAACCATTGTATCAATATTAACAATGCTATTATTTGATTACGTTTGTATCACAATTAATGAAAAAAACACCAAAAGCTTCATTTATTCTATCCATTATTTATTACTGCTGCTACATTAAAATTAATTTGAAAACTTTTGTTTGCATATTTTTAGCTTAACATTTTTGCTGTTTAATTTCTAATAGTAATTTCGTGCAAAAACTGCAATTCTAGAAATGTTTGTATTACGTTGTTTTTATTCAATGTAATCTCGTTGTTGTTCTCATTAAATGCAACGTAATGAGTTCAATATATAAATTAAAACTCATTGATTGGAATGTGTATATAACTATTTTAAATATCTCCAATATTTATACTGGACGCTAATTTTTAAATGTAGTACCCACATATTTCGTTTTAAAACAGAATTACATTGTAAATTCTCATAAAGCAGTACTATTCGTAACTTACCATAGCAAGCGTTTCCTCAAAGTATTAAATGAAGAAAATTTATTTGCTATCTGAGAATGGCTCAAAATCAAGATATGTACGAGCGCCTCTACTGATGTTTGAGTGAGGCAGAAATAAACAAGTCGGTAACGTTTAATTAAAAAAAAAAAGAATTATAAATTAAATTAGTCATTCGTAAATAGAACATTTCTCTTCAACCGTCTAAACACTTTTAACCTTATCATTCTATATTAAACGCACGTTTTTGTTATTTTTTTTTTCTTACCATGCCTTTTATTGCAGATGATCCTGGCTTCAACTTGTCTCCTAAGTATTCTGAAGCAAATATGTTGGGCCATAATTTTTATGTTTACCAGAGTACATCATCTTCTACGCCAAGAACACTGCCAATGTTCACCAACGCAAAAGAGACAAAAACAAGTATCATACAGCATTCAGTTAATCAGCACAATACTCTGCCTTTCCTTTTGACACAGAATCAAACAGGAGATAGTCCTGAAACTGGACTTCCGTCACCTCGACCTTCATCGAATTCGGATTACCCTGTTTCACCTCCTAGAATAAACCTTCATGGGCAATCCCTCGAAAGTCCGGGAGAATTCGAAAATGAAACTATTCTTCACTGATTGTTTATAGTTTTAATTTGTTCTTTTACAACATGGCTCTTTATTTTGTTTATAAATCTCTTTAAAAAAATTAGTTGTTTTGTGTATTCATAAATATATTTTTTCAGATATATTTTGTATGGCAAAGCTTGACATAACATATAAATATCGCCGCATTAGTGATTTGATTTTTCTGTTTCTGCGCCAGCAATATCGCATCTAACTATTTTGAGGAAATACGAACATTCGAAGAGATTACACAATGAGAAGCAATAGGATAAAGAGATTCTTGTAAATTTTGCTTCTATACTGTGTTCTTAAATCTATTTCAAACCACATTTAATAAACCTCACCCCTCTTTAAAAATTTTTTATTTCTTTCATAGAAATTAAATATATGCTATAAAATAATCAAATATTGTGTAAAAAGGTACTGATACTAAGAGGATTGTGTACTAAAGTGTAAGTAATATTTAAAATATTTGGATTTTTCTTTAAAAAAAAAATGGTGATTTTATCGCTATTCAGAAACAAATTGAAAGAGCTAATGAAAGAGAATTAATGAGATAAAAGTAAATTTAATGATTTCTAGAGTACTCATTTATTTGTTTTTGATTGTCGAGGAAACATTACATTATTCACTACAAATCTAAAGCTTATAGACAAAAAATATAAATTACATTCTTTTTTACAAATCCAAAGTTTGAAGAAACATATCTGAATTAAATTTTAAACAACATATTATAAATTACTTAAAATATATTAAAATATTTAATTAAAGTTCAAAACTTGTACACAATATGAAAGATATTTTAGATATGCTTTATGCCCGAAAAAGACTACTGTATGTTTTAAAAACTTCCGAAATCGTGTGTTAACTAAAATTTCAGAAATTTTGAAAATTAATTTAAAAAAGTATTTAAACAGCAAATAAATGAGAGATAAAAGAAACATATCTATTTCCTTTTATCAATATCCAAATGCATTTTTTTAAGAAATTGTAATACCTGGTTTATGTATATACACTCTCCAATTGTTAAGTTATAACCAGTCTTTTGTGTCTAATTCAAGGGCCGCGGTAGACTAGTGGTCAAGGTCGTGGGCTAGCGGCCGGCGGTTTTCGCTCAGTCGCGGGTTCGATCCTTGGCCGCCAAAGACCCGCCGTGTAGCCGGGGCTGATGCACGTTAAATCTGTTCGGGGTCCAAAGTCCTCCCGTTGGCGTGGTGCGGATGTTAGGAGAGGGGGTGCCAGCTCAGGTGTCGTCCTCGTCACTTGACCGTGGTTCAAAATTACGAGGTCCGTCGCCAATAGCCCTCGTGTTGCTTCTAGTGCGACGTTAATAAAAAAAAACTAAAACTAAACTAAACTGTGTCTAATACAAACTTGAAAGAAAGAGTGAATTATGGTGAAGTTGAATGGCGCATGAGTCAAACGAGGCAATATTGAACTAAATTAGGTGCAACTGTGGTTTAAACGTTCGAAAAAATTAGTCAACAAGAAAGAGAGTCGAAAATAGAGAAGGATCATTTGCATACGTATTGAAATGTTGAAGAATTTTGCTTTAAACAGTTACTTATTGAATTTTATATAATTTTAACATCAAGCATGATTTACAAATAATTACATTTTTCAAAAGTTTGTATAAGAAAATTGTTTGTATAAAAAATTATACTTTTGGGGAAAAAATTAAATGGGTTCTATAATAAGTAATGTGTCCGTCTCTGCTTATAATGCATCGACACCATCGACTTTCCTTACTGCCAAGTAAATTTGAAACGACCGTTCTTCATTATTTAATTCTACTGCCATCTTTCAGTCTAATATACTAGACAATAATTATTGAACTCCAATTGAAGATTCGTAAGAGCAAGATAAAATGCTTTATTAATCCATGAAGAATAGATAAGGTCTCTCTCTCGAATCCCACTTATTTCGTCCATTCTAGATTAGTATCTGTTCTTGAGATCTTACTGTTTTTTCAAACACACTCGATGAATTTTCTAACGCAATCAACGCCAGTTTCTTCAAGAAAATCTTTTACAAAAACTTTTTAGGAATATCCCGATATCCTGGGCACTCACTATCATGGTTACTCTACTACTCTGCTGCAATTTCACACTAGACTGTCAGCTCAGGTGCTGTAATTGTTACTTCTTCGAGGTCCAAAATTGCGAGGACCGAGCCATCAGCCCTCGTGTTGCAACTAAGCACGACGTTGATAAATATTAAATCTACCAATCAAACTTTATCGCAGCATTGATTATTGAATTAAAGCTAAACCAATTTTTACATCTACAGAAACATTGACTTATGAGCTAATTTTTAATCGATTTAGTTTGTATTAATTAGTTTGATCTCTTCTTCGTGACTATTACATTACAACTTTTTCACTTAATTATTCTTTTTATGAACATGATTATTTTTAAAATACATGAGAAATTATTTGTGAGATAGAGAGTTAAACACAAATAATCTATTACAGACCTCAACCTCCTTATCTGTTTAACGGCTTTTAATCCAAAGAGACAATAATTAGATGCTTAGAAAACGCGATATCATAATGTCCTGAATAGCCGAATATGACACACACGTGTCAGTTAGTCGATAGACTTAGGCTTTTTGCTGACAGGACACGCGAGATGAATGATTATAATTATTATTGGAGATTACAATTGGCTCAATAAAATCGTTTTTTACACATTATTTAGTATCGCTTTGTTAATCAAGGATGTCTCTCCATTTTTATAGTGTACAAAAGCTTCTGGTATTTTCCGTATTATTGATTTTATGATCCACTTTTTCGAGAATGTGTCAGTCAAACTATAATAGAAAGAAAACAATTAACCTTCATTTTTCTGTCCAATAGTAGTATTCCAATTTATGTAGCAGCAACTTTTATTTGAGATGACCTCGTACTACTCCAAAAATGACTTGAAAGTCTCTTCCCAAAGAACACATAAATCGAAGTTTAGTTTGTGGAATTGCTTTTCGTTTCTTTTCAAATTACAAATATTAAAAAGAAGCAAACTGTCCAGCATAACTTTCCAATTTTGATCTGCTGATTTCAAGATGCCTATGAGCACACAGAATCATGTATAATTTAGAATCTAAACCTGTAATGCATGTGGAAAATTTGCATAATTTCAAAATCAGTGATGCTTCTTACATAAAATACAAGAAACTTAAACATCCTTTTCATCTAATTTTAAAATCATTTTGGTTCTTTGGCTTGAACTTGGAAGGTTACAATGACACCACTTTATTTTTCAGTGTGTTTTTCAAAATATGGACTGGAATTTCAGTATTTTTCTATCATTCTTGGCTTATTTTCGACATAATCTGGTATTCCAGACATAGAGTTCACGAAAATGCTTTAGCTGAAAGTGTGCTCGTTTGGGCGACTGTCGTAACATTCGATTTCCTGTTATGGAAAAGAGAAGACGTACGAAAACTATTGGAAATTGTGAGAACAGAAACTTTAAAATTGAACGTGAAAACTAGAAAAAAACACGAGAAAAAAATCTTTATCGTTGTCATTTTAGTGTGGTTATACGTCATGATATTCGTGGCACAAAATCTTGTATTCAGTGTAGAAAAAGAATATGCCAAGCATCATACAAGTAGCATTTTAGGTTATGCATCGCAAGGCTTACCAGAGTCTGAACAGATAGCATACTATCGGTTGAATGGATGTTTGCAAAGTTTTTTCGTTCAAGGACTCCTAACCATGACTATTGCTTTGTATCTACTTCTGTGTTTAACTTGTCAAAAATGGTTTCAACATCTAAAACACCAATACTCCAACAACGAAAGACTTTCCTCCTTGACAGAAACTGAAAGATTTTGTTCAAAATTCGACGAATTGTCGAATAACGTCCATCTTCTAGACCATGTATTCTCATTACCAGTTGCTGTTTGGTTATTGATGATACTTATTACACTTTGTGTACGAATTGTATCGATTTTGAATCCTCTGCTGCCGAACACTAACCAAATGATCACCGCCATCATTTTATCTTTTTCTCGGGCTGCGACGGCACTTATTGGAATGAGCTTCATTGCTGACTCTGTTTATAAAAATGCAATGAATACTCTATTCCAATTAGACAATTTTCCAAAGGCAGGAAAAGTGGCACTAAGTAATGCTATGTATCAGGAAATTCATATGGCTTTTACTCGATTTGCGTTTTATCCGACGCAACTAACATTTTGGAAGATAACAAGATTGAATCGGCGTTTTTTGATGACGTGTATTGGTATTATGACGACATACGTTATAATTTCAATACAACTTTACCCTAATGCTAGACAAGGTCTTGGATCTATTTGATAATACATTGTAAGCATCGTCAACAGGACCGAAAGAGCGCTATTTAATTATACACATAGGTATGAGAACGAAATAATAGTTTGAATACAACTGTACTGTTTAGTTGAGTATTGGAAGCGAAATAATAGGATCAAATCGGCTTTTTTTGATGACATGTATAAAATATGATGGCGATGCATGTGTTATATTAATGTACTTTATATAGTCTTACAAAACAAACTATTTGACTGTGATTTGTAAGTGCCATACTGTTGTGAAAAGATTGTTATCATTCTTGAAACAAAACTGATTTGGCCCTCTCTGTTGCCCCGTATAGATTGGCATCACCTCCCAAAGTATGTTATAATATTGATATAGCTTTATCCTCGTATAAGATTAAGTCTAGGATCTATTTAGTTGTGGAGTGAAAGCTAATTTTAAATAAGATGCATGTCTATGGAACAACTTGTGATGAAATATCATAAATTTTTCTGTTATTTTTTTTTATGTTACATTTTCTGTAACAGTTTTCTGTCATTAGTAATGAAACAAATGATTTTATTTAGTATGTATATTCAAATAAAATTCATAATATTAGTTTATTTATCAGTTTTATTTTGAAAGAATATTTGATTATTTCAAAAAATTACGTTAGTTTTTTCAGTCATCATTATATATCAAACAAGAGATAAAATATGCATAGGTATGAATTACAACATATTTTTTTAAGAACACAAGTAATCAAAAATTTAGGTGAATAAGGTTTCGTTTTGAAGTACGCAATCCGAGTATAATATCACATATCTTTTGGCTTCTTTTTACTCGTAAAGCTATTGTCGCTTATTGCTAAATGACGATTTCGTGTACCTACAACTAGAGAATTCAAAATTCTATACAATCAAAGGCTCCAGAAAGGTAAAGTTGTCTTTTAAATAGGGAAGGGTCTTAAAAAATGAGCTATCTGAGCAATATTTTATTTCTTTTGATTAATAATTACGAAGGAAATAAAATTTTAAGCGATATTTTCCTAGAAAATTTTGTCCAGTTACATATTTCTATGTTTCAGTTGTATTACATGTGTTCATCAATCATGTCAGTTTTTTTTAATATACATTCATAAATTAAATGCTCAAATTCACAAAAATTTGTGAGTTTAATGTATCAAATAATGATGAGTTATGAAATCATGAAGTCTTTTTTTTATGTTTTAATTAAGTTAAAAAATACAAAATAAAAAAAAATGTTACTTAATGGTATTCAAGTATTACATAAAGAGTCGTATATATAGAATCATAAATACTTACTAATATCAATATTTCCATAAAAGTTGTTTTTTTAACATTAGAAATTTCTCTTGAAGAATAATAACATTTTTTATGATAAGCAATTACTATTATTAATAATAAAGAAATAAAAGAGCCCGTCTTATATGTTTAATTGAAGGTATTGTACTACTTCTCACCCTCCTCCTCCCCCCCTCATAAACGCTCACCTACCGAACAAAATTTTGTTATTCTTTTGCGTGGATATGCAACTCAAGTTCGCTTTTTTAAGCTGGCAATGATATTTTCAGTATTCTATAACATTACATTAACCAAATTTAAGATGTTTCAGATGATTTGGATGATCAATAGCAGTTACAAACTCTTTTTTTTACGAAGTCATTAACGTAAATAAAAAAGTAAAAAATAAATAAAATTTGGAGTAAGCTTTGCGTTGTTTTCCTGAACATGTCTTTCATTATAACATTTTTCTATGTGTTTCCACTCTACCAAGTGTTTATATTCAGGAAGTGGCTTATTCCGTTGTAAAATTAAAGCAATCGAAATTTAAAATAAAATATAAACATTAAAAAGAAAAAAAATTATATTAGAGATAAAAGCTTACTTCATAATTTAGCGTTTACAATAAAAATACTTCATAAAAAATAAACTTAAAGTATATCGACTTGAGAGTATCACATTAACAACATTAAATCACCCTATTCAATAACTAAACGGTTTCGTTACATATATTAAGAGCCATGATCTATAAACAATTAATCAATCAATTTTTAACAAATTTCATTGTCTTAGAATGTTCCGAATCAAAATGTATTGCTGAAGTGAAGCTTTCACTCATCCAAAGCTTATTATGAACTCCACTTATTTTAATAACAAGAAATATTAGAGTGGACTGGATCCAATTTCAATATTCTTCTTGTGACTAGACCTGAATCAGGTAATCACATTTAGACTTCAATTTGCTCGCATTTATATAGTGTATTCATCTATCTCTCTACCTCCTCTTATCTCTAATTTATCAAATTTCTTCAATTTCTTTATCTAATATTCGCTATACTTCTTATATAGTACAATAATCCCAATTTGCATAAGTCATGTTCTTTCACAAGGTGAGGTTCTCAATTCAAACAACGTAACAAAGTTGTCCCAAAAGTTAGTCAAAGCGGGGGAGAACCCTTCACAACGCATGATGACTGCGCACGTTGCAGGTTTGATAGTAATTTTAGCTCTGTTTGTGTGGATATATATTCGAAAGCGCAAAGAATTTTTAAACTTCCTTTTAACAACATGGTCAATTTAATAATTCCAGAGAATTATTTACAAAATTTGGCGTAAATTTGTTTACAATGATGATTTGCTTTACTTCGAAACGCGTGAATTTGATTGGACAATGAATTCGGTAATAAATTTCTACCCCAATCAAATTCGAATCCTACTTACGAGAAATATATAGAGAGAATTTAATTATTGCTCTGTATTCGACCTCTATATTATATATTTACTTTTGATAAATATAGATGCGAACAAATCCATGGTATGTTATACAAATTCTAAAATTAGGGGGGGAAGAGAAAAAAAGAAATTTTGTAAATCAAGAGAAAGAGCTAAAAATGCTTTAATATTTAATAAATTTCGGTTTTTGCAGATAAAACAAAAATATCAGAAGTAAATTGAATAAGTGAATCATTCGGATTGTCTTATACAGTAAAATTAAGGAACGTTTTAAGCAAAACATTGAGTGTTCAACAGAGAAATCCAAAGCATAAAATCTTTTGATAAGCCTTCTCTCTCGAGTATTTTTTCTTAAGCTTTCAGAAAAGAAAATATATTTTATTGACCACTGCTGATCGACAAACTATTTGCTGATTCAAGCAGTGACCAAAGATCTGCTTTGTTATTGTTGTGATCCAATATTACGCCTCGAATTTCTTCCAAAGCAGTCCCCTAAAAACAAACGGATTAGATTAAAATAGAAAATTAGATGTCTTATCCACACGATGAATCAACATTCATAAATTAAGATCATAATAAAGATTCGCATTGGAAAAGTAATAAATACAAATCACATATAAATATTAATAAAAAATAAAGACACAATAAATAATTAAGGATGAATAATTGATGATTCAAAATTAATATGTATGAAGTTTTTACTTGTGTTTTGCTTATGAGAGAATCCAGAAATAGCATAATGGAAACTGAATAAGTAAGTTGTATGTGCTACTTCTAAGGTACTGCTTATGAACTAGTGCAACATTTTTGTCCGAGTAAAGAAATAACTATAATTTAATTTTTAATTTTTCAACAAAATATTGCAGATTTTTAATTTGCAGATACCTATCATTCAATGTATGTTTTATCAGACATTACAATTTAACTAAACACTAAATGCAGCTTTTTCATCTCTGGTTTTAATGATGTACTTATTCGTTAAAGTTGTTTAAACAGTATGATACTATCAGTCAAGAAAAATAAGGGAAAGGAAATAAGAATATTTTTTACTTGAGAAACATTAAGTTTTATCCATACAAATATATGTTCAAAAATATTCTGTTACCACACAAAGCGTGGTTACTTCACTCTGTTGCAACCTCTTGGGAATGAACTTGATTTTTTCAATTATCCTTCGTAATGGGAAACAGAAAATCTTATGATTCCAGATAGAAATAAGTCGATATAAAAACCAACGTTTTTAAAAACAACATTTTTATATGGTGGCAAAGTTTATAAGAGAAAATTATTGAAATATTAGTTAAAACTGTTAGTTATTTTTAACTTTAAAATTTACTTAAAAAGAGACATTTGTGAGAGTATTAAAAAATTCATAATACTCATAAAATCAAAACATGCATTTGAAAGTTTGCTAGTCATTCTATTGAAAAAAGAATGGGAACTAGAATTCAGAAAAAATTATTGTGATAAGACATGGCGCCAAATATTGGAAACTTTCTTTCTTGCGAATGATTACTGACTAAAAGTCATAAACCCTTAAAAAAGCAACCCTAAAAGCAACCCTTACTATCTTGGAGATAGTAAAGGGGAGATAGTATCTCCCCTTTGTGAGTACAAAAGTTTTACGATACCTCATGCGGCGTGGGGAGTGCCCGGTGCTCCCAGAGGGGGAAAGAAATTTTTTCCTCAATCCTAAAAGCGCCGAGAGGAAAGAATATTTTGACTTATTAAAATTATTGAAATATTAGTTAAAACTTGTCGCAAACGTCTAAATATTGCATTGTTAGGCGAGTACGAACGATTCCCGAAATTTCAAAGCTCTAGCTTGATGGGAAGTTGGTTAAATTAACGATCGAAAATTTGATGACACTCACACACACACACACACTCTCTCTCACACACACACCAAGTGAAATTCAGAAAAACGTTGTAAAAAAGAAGAGAAAGATGAAAGCTCGAAAAATATAGGGTTCTTCAAAATGATCCACCCGGTTTCAAACTTCCATATTTTCAAAAATAAACGACACAGAAAAATAAGAAATACTTGAATACAAAGGAAAACTACAGAAGTCTTATATTGTGAACAATAGATGGCACTCGTGAGTTCCTCGTGAAGCTATTTCATGAAAGCTGTTTTAGACGCTTTCACGGGACTACCTCACATTTGGATGAGTCTCAGTGGACCAGATGACTTGATGTTAAAAGCTGGCCACCTAAGACACCTGATATAGCCCGATGCGATTTCTTCTTTTGTGGGTTAGTAAAAGATAAAGAGCATGTTCCTCCATTACCCACAAATTCATTTGAACAACAAAATTCTGCTGCTATACAATCAATTACCATTGATACTTTACAACATGTTTGGCAGGAATTTACACATAGAATTGACATTATATGCGTAACTAAAGGAAATTATATCGTACACTTGTGAAAAAAAAATTCCATGCTTTTCCTTTGTATTCATGTGTTACTTACCATTATGTGTCATTTATCTATGAAAACAGTGAATTTTGTGAAATCTTATGAATCATTTCGAATAGCTCTGTATATTTGTGAGTACTAACCTTCCTACAAAGAATTTTATTTGACTAAAATCCCCTTTAATCAGCAATAGAGGCATATAATATGACAATAGTAGCAAGAAATGTCATTCTTGTTACAATGTCTTTTCTACTGGAAACTCAGGAGACTAATATAGAAAATGAATTTTTGGAAGATTATTAATAAAAGCTTCTAGAACAGGGGTCAGAAAAATATTTTTGAAAATGACCATATCGCAATATTTTAGGTTTGGCGGTTCAGGAAGCAAAATGGAAGATATTAAAACAGACGTGCGATTCTACGCATAGGATAATAAAAGAGGTTAATTTTTTTAAATTTATTACGAAGTGATATTTTTACATGATATTTATGTAATACTCTGGCCTTTCCAAAGAAAAGAATAAAATGTTTCTTTTACATTATAGAATTGGTTAAATTTTGTTCTAATGCGATTAATGTAATTGTTTTTTCTGAGATTATATTTTATCATACTGGAGTTCAGAGTTAGTACTTATTATCAGTAAAGTTGTTTGAAAATGATTTGCATTTTAATTTTTTACACACTCTATTTCCGAAAATGTCCATTCACATTATAAAGTACTCTCAAATACTGATTTAAATATCCGAGCAATATCCAAAAGATAATCACAGTATAGAGTTGAATACATTTCTTTAACATGAATTGTAGAAAATCACTATTTTGCAGATCAGTTACTGCCAATTGAAAATGCAGCTGCTGTTGCCTAGTGGTTATGGTCGCGGACTCGCAGCCGGCGTTGTTTTCGTCGAATCATGGGTTCGAACCCTGTTACCAAAAAAGACCGTCGTGTCGCGAGGATGATGCACGTTAAATCCGGTAGCGATTCAAAGTCATCCCTATAGCGTGGTGTGGGAGTTTGAAGAGAGAGTTACCGGCTCAGGTATCGTCCTCATCACTCGTCCGAAGCTGTAAATTTAGAGTTCCGTGGTCAATAGCTCTCGTGCTGCTTCTCAGTGTGACCTTAATAAGCAATCAATCAATTCCTTTTTTTTTTTTTTTTTCAATTTGTGACATCAATAGTCAATTTGTTAAGCAAATTTTTATTCGTTGTATCATCGATGGAAAAGTATGAAAATATTCAAAGAGTTTCAGCACTTTTAGCGATTAATATTTTTGGGAAATGGTACAGGTAGTGTTAACTACTGCTTTAAATTCAGTTTGTTTGTTTTTTTCGTGCTTAGTAACAGAAGTAACCTTTGTTACTTTTAAAATTGTAATTCTTGTATGATACTGAAAAATGTATTTATTTTAGAAAAAATGTGTCTGAGTTTTCATAAGCTTTTGAACGATTCAAGAAGACAGAGAACCATCTCCGGGCTTCAAGCTGATGTGCATCAAACAAATGTCGTATCAAAAATGGTTTACAAAATATGACGTCATTTTCCAAACAACAGGTGACACTACCCTTAAGCTTCGACATCTGCGCAGGATAGGGTCATCTGAAAAACATTTATATCTCCTTACACTTGTTGTCAAATAAATGTACGATGAATAACAAGAATAACAGTTGGTGAATTCTCCTAGTGCTTGCTGATGCATCTTGAAGAAGAATTTTGTGTCAACTTTCTAACAGTAAAAGATATTTGCTCCCGGAGCATGTATGTGGTGAAACCAAAATATTATTCTCTAACTACAAGAATGAGCCCACATTTTTTCTTCTGTGACAAGTCTAAGAAGAATATCCAGAGTGATTGCCAAATAATCTTCATCTGGAGGTAACTTGGCCTACGCGATATCATTTTTCAAATGGATTAGGGGCATCTGAGTCCTTGTGTGGGTCTAATCATATCGGACTGCTGTTTCTGCTTCACATTTTTCGAGCGTGTTCTGGTGTTTTGCAATTCACTTCTCCTGAGATATAAACTCCTGGAACATCATGTAAATGTTTTCTAGGTACATTCTGTCTGACCTTATGAACGATAACAACGAGACAAACTAAGCTTGACAGTATTTTTAGGAGGAAATGGATATTTTCTGCATGAAATGACCTGGGCCTAAATCCTGACGAACATGTTTGGGTTCTCTAGGAAGAGCATTAGTACGACGCTATCCAACATCAGAATACATCAAGGATCTAAATCCGGCTGGAGAAAAATTGAAATTCCTTTTTGAAGAATATATCATTACTCTCACTTATAGTACGAAAACTTGTCATGTGGTTTGTATAACTATTATTGGAATCCACATATCTTATTACTCCAGTTATCATGGCCATGTCTTGGCTGACTTTTGCTTCATGTGTACTCTCCAAATTAGTTAAATCTTATTCATCTTTATTTGTTGCTATATGATGCCTCACAGCATAAGGCCTTTTAATACCAAATTATACTGAAATAAATCTATTACTTTTCATGTTAACCCAGACTTTGTGATGGTTGCCCTTATTTTGTGCACCGATGAACTTGTTGGTTGATTCAGTAGTTTTGATCATTGTGTATAATACAATTTTTTATATTGAAAAGGAATTTCTTAGTACTCACGGGAATATATATATATATATATATATATATATATATATATATATGTCTGTATGTATATACATACTGTATGTGTGCATATTTCAAACACCATTTCCCAAAGTGGCTTCAAAGCAACATTATTTAACAATTTCCACATTGTTGTAATGATTTTTTTAATGAAAAAAACATTCTTTTAATTCAACCTTAATCACAATTCTGGGTAAATGGAGATGAAGTTTAGCTCCAAAAGAATCACAAGATATAGAGATTAAGAGCCGTGAGACTCATGGACTTCAAATACTGTTCATATCATTCATTACAAAATCGCTCAGTCGCTTTTCATTCATTTTTTCCTCCCAATTATTTCACATATTTTATAATAGCAAACTAAATAGAAATAATGTGCTTACGCACAAAATGTTACGTTCCTAATCATAAGAGGTCAGAGGCATCTACGTCGAGAAAGGTCGCAGTTGTCTTTGTTGAAAAAGGTCGTAACTACGACTGTCGCTTTCTCAGCTAAGCAGCCGGATAAACCAAGACTGCTATCTTCACCTGACGTTAAAAAACTAACTTGGTCCTTAGTAATTAATTCAACCCCATAATCTGAGGAATACATTTCTGAATAAAAAGACATTAAAATCAAAAACTGACTGAAATATCGTGTAAAAAGAAGCATATTTTTATGTTACTCATTTTTGCTAATATATATATATATATGTGTGTGTGTGGTGTGTGTGTGTACTTTTTTAACAGTACAAAATGTTTGTTAAATATTTATTCTTCTAAATGCAAAAGTAAACTTATTTTTTAATTTTTTGGCTCTTAAGCTGAAAAATGTGCACTTTTAAAATCTGTTCACGGACACTTCACAATGCAGGAAGGACAACAAGGACTTCTATGAATAGCAGAACACTTTCCTGTGAAAAATTGTGAGTTTTGCCTCTTGACATTATGCAAAGACAACCTTAAGAAAGTGCTTCCAAAAGAACATATTTTAGCAACAAATTAAAATTATTCGGGTTTTTTTAAAAATGAATAACATCGTGTTTTCTTACAATGCACTGTACTGAATGCGAAAATTTTTCATTTAACTGTTTTAATCCACGCAGGCGGTTACTTTGAAACTACAGTGCATAATAATTGCAATGACATTATTTTTGAGAAAAGTGAAACGTGTGTATTTATATTCCTGCGAAGCTGAATTTGGTAAAAGGCTCAGATCCATAACTTTCAGCAGTTGACATGATACATAGTCACCATCGAAGAATCGTACGTGATCTGCTGACAGAATACCACGATATCTTTTTCCTCTCTCATATAGATCAACAGTTGCTCACCATTGTTTAACTGGGAAAAAAGTTCTCATATGAAAGCGCCATATGGAACCCGATAGGTGGGAGGTTATCTTCTGCCGTGATGTTTTCTAAACAAGAACCTTAAAAACAGGTGTATTGAACTGTTTTAAATTCGTTATAAAGACCCTTTTACCACAGGTCACGTGTCAATGCCATTGTTTAAATTTATTCGTTGTTTACAATAGTTTTTATTTTTATAATTCTTAAAAATTCTTACCAATGCATCTCTTTGTCCTTTCATTTCCATTGTTTTCTTTTTTTCTTTGCCTAACTTTGCACTGAAATAAGGAATATTATATCGCTTTATTAACTGTTGTTAAATAAAAGTCGTCATTGAAATTGCGTTATGTAAAGTGACAAAGTTTTAATAGTTAATCTCGTATTATTTTCTGACGGGTTTTATTCTATATGAGATTTATAAAAACTATCGGGTGTTGAATGAAGAAAATTTTAGTATTAAGAAAAATATTGGATATTGCTTTCTTTTTGTTTGAATCTCATCTCGAGAAATAGGTGTAAAATGATCAAGGGAATATATTCTTTTAAATATAAATTCAAAAATGGTTTGGGTTCAATAAAACACCTTTATAGTAGGTAAGGTGAAAAGAAATCCTTAAACAAACACCAAGAAAATATTTTTAAAAGTATTTTTTTGGTATCTTAATAATATTTTTCAAATATTATCAAAGCTTCAAGGTTTATTGTGAATTAAAGTTAAATCAATATATAGATATATGTATTAACAATTATAATTTGTATGCTTATATCGAAAATCACGCATGAAATTATATTAATACATTTAATTCTTAACATTTAGTTGAAAAATTTATACTTTGGCCATCGAAAAGAAATCCCCTCTATAATAAGGAACAAGGATACAATTGGAAAAGTATTATTTAAGGCAAGAAAATTTTTAAAGAAGGATATTCGTTAGGGATGCTTTTCCATCATGTGCAAATTAAAAATGTTTAGCAACTTTACTAATTAAAAAGCAATAAATTTAGGTTTAATAAAACAGTTAATCGAAAGAATCCTTATAGGAAGGATAAAAAAGAACAATTGGACAACAAAATAAAAGGAATCTATGTTCTTTATTGGAAGTTCTGCTAGACTTCCACAAAGCGAAGTATTGTTCATTCCTTCTCCCCCCCCACCCTTTCTTTTTCATTTCCTACAATTTATAAGTTGCTTTGTGAGATTTAAATTATGGTTATATCAGTCTTTTTTACATTACTTTCGTGATATAAGCTTTCCAAAAATTATTATTAAGGTGAATTATCATTACTTTAAAATAAATGAAATATTTTACCCGTGTTATAATTTGTTACGAAGATGAAATATTTCGCTTTTTATTTCGCATCTGTTTCCAGTCTCCGTATTCGTTGAGTGATAATAACTGTAAATATTATTTTCCCGCTATCTTATAAAAATCAGTTGCATAATGTTATGGTTATCCAATAGAAAATAGAGAAGATGGTTAGAACGCAGTTTAACCCTACCTTTGGAAACGAAATAATTTGTTGGCGATAAACCATCAAATCTGGCAACCCTAATATTTCTTCTTCTCGTTTGCTCGAAAAAACTCACCAATTTACAATTTTCATAACCATGCCAAGGGTTGGGTTAAATTATATTTTCACTGAGAAAATTATAATTAGTAACGTTCAATTACGTTCTGTTAATTATACGCAAAAAACATAGATTAAAATACCAATTTTTTTGCCATACAATTTTTTTAAGAATAATACGAATGAGATAGAGTAACGTTTTATCAAATTGAGAGTCACAAATAAATTTTTAGAAGGCGTTTAAATGCATTTTCCCACAACTTGCAAAGTTTTCAAATCCTCATCATGCCAGATAATAACAATACGACAAAGCAATAGCGAAATATACAAATGAGCAATTCGTGTTGAATGACAAGAGATGAAGAAACAAATGTCTTTTCAATCAGTAGATGAAGTAAATTATGAAACAGCTTTTTTGCACTCGATGCATCGGTAGCGTCGCCCGCTTCTCCGATTTCCGGCTTTGCTTAAGGTTACGTTACCATGAAGTATCTCAGACTCTGCCTGCCCACTAAAAACCTTTTTTTTTATGTGTGAACTTTCAATTCAGTTTGAGTACGCATGAGTTTCAAAGCAGTTCGTTATCCTTTTATTCATAGTACTTATTTTTTGTTACCTTATTGTCTATATAATTGTGGATAAGTAATTTATGAAGAAGGTGCCGAATGTAGACGGAAACGAACCTTCAAGCTCAAATTCAAGAAGAACGAAACGAAGAAAAGTGACAAGGTAGTAAAATATTAACTATTTAGAATTTTCGAGGTATGAAGATGAAGATAAATGTCAAGCTTATTTCATTTGAAATGAAATACTTGCCAAAGAAAGCAGGTGCCTAAAGTAAATTACGTCGACATATTCAGACAAAGTATTCTGATTTGATTAAAAAAAAACTACATCTAGAGTAATTTAAATAGAAAGCTGGAATTTTTGAAAATGTCAAAAACAAAACTTTTGCAGTTCACCATGATGAACAAAAACGCTATCCACGTTTCATATCTGATTATTTATTGAATTGGGAACACTGGTAAGCTGCATACAATTCGCGAAATTTTAGAACTTCCAGCGATAAAAGAAGCAGTTGAAATTATGTTTGGTGAAAGGGCTTACAGAAAGTCGAAGCAATGCCATTTTCAAATAACATAGTAGCTCGCAAAATTTATAAAATGTTCCAAATGGTCAAAAAATCAACTAGTCCGAAGAGTTACCAAAAGTAAAATTTCACGCTATTTCTGGACGAATCTATAGATATACAAGGTTTATCACAGCTTTCTGTTTACAAAGGTTCCACTCAGAAAATGGATATCATAAAGATATGTTATTTTTTGAACCAATTATTTGAGGAACTATCGAAGAAACGGCACTTACATAAAATCCAATGATTTAGATTGGTTGAAATGCGTTGTAGTATATGTGCAAATGCTGCACGAGCTATGTGCGGTATAAATAAGAAATATTGCGACTCAAGTGCTTGTAGTTAGTCCCAATGCATCATGGACTCACAGCAACATTCACGGGAAAGCTTTGGTATCAAAATATACGATATAAATAATTTTAAAAACGTTTCGAACATTGCTGTTAAAATAGTGAATTCTATAAAATCGAGACAATTATATTTGAAAAGCCTTGCGAAGAGATAGGGATCAACCAGAAATAACTTCTGCATACGAAAGCATTCTTTCCATCAAGAGGGAAAATGCTAACAAGACATGTGGAATTCCATGAAGTCCAATGTTTTAGGACGATAAAACAAATTAGAAAAATCACTTCAAGATTTGAAATTTGTTTTGAAGCTCACGTATTTAGCAGACATAGTCGCCAAATTTAATTAATTTAATTTATACTTAGAAGGTGTGGGAGGCATAGATATACACTACGCGACTTTGAAAAGTAGTGTCCAAAAAGTTAAGAAACTCTGTAAGCAGAGAGAAAGAGACAGCAACGAATAATATGTGATCTTTATTTCAAAATGATATGCATAACACAGAGCAGGAACAGTGTCGGCACACTAGGTTGTAGGACCATCGTGTACGATGATACACGAAGCAACACGTCTAGGTACAAAATCAATGATAATATGGCTGGCGTCCTGAGGAATGGTTTTCAATTCCCTATCAACCATTAGCCTTAGTTCGTCATCTGAACGCGACAGTGGAAGGATCTGCAAATGGCATGATATGGCATCCCAAAAATGTTCAATTGGTGAGAGATCAGGAAAGAACAATGGCCATGGTAGCATCCGTACATCTTGCAGAGCACATTGGCTGATGCGAGCAGTGTGAGGTCGAGCGTTATCCTGCTGATAAAGGGCATTGGGCACCCTCTGAAGGTAGGAGAATGTCACATGTCACTGCCCAAAGCATATAATCCATAAATATGAACTAGATGGGACCTGGAATCGTACGCGATTGCGTACGATTCCAGGTACGATTGCGTGGTGGAAAAAATACCAGCTGTAAGCTCATGACCATAACAACTAGGCTGACGCAGCCACTTCATGGAACAATTACGATTAATAGAATATTGGACTTGTACTCTCTTCCATTTTGTTCGTTAAAATATTTATGAATAGCAATGCTTATGCTTTAGAAATTTTGCCAAGAAAATATGCATTCGGAACAGATGCACAAAAAATGGTGCCAGATCGGTATCATTTTTTTGTGATGACGTTTTTGATACAATATTTAATGAATATTACATTATCATATTATCGCAGATATTTACCTGGGGAAAAAAAACAACTTGGCATTAGGGCATATACTGCATCTAAGCCATTTTAGAATATTTAAATGATTTTTTGAATAAATTAACTTATAGCATATTAATTATTTTTCAACCTTTTACATATATCAACACTATGATCGATAAAGCCTGCATTCAAACTTGGGTAAAAATGCAGTTTTACCCAATTCTTTTACAAATCGTCAAATTGTCTAGTTTTTACGAAGTAAGATTGAAGAAAATTTTTCGGGTAGCCATATTTAACGAGAACATGGAGGGGTGCCAGATTTGGTGATTTATAGCCAACAAATCATTTCTCCACCAAGAATTGGGGAAGAATAAACTACATTCTAATCCATTATTTTGTTCCGCCTGCACCCCTCTACACCCCTCCACGTTTTAAACTCAAAATCTATTTAAATTATATTAAAGATATTAAATTTAATAAAAGTAATTAAATATTGACATTATTTCCTTCACTTGACATTAGAATTGCTACAGTTTGTTTTATTTTGGCCTTTTGTTTAATTTTTTTTATGGTTTGCGTTTCATCTTCGTGTTATATTTCTGGCTTAAAATTTTTTGGTACTTTCCTGTTATAGAAGCCTCAGTTAAATTACGGATACGCCAAGGCCATCGCCAAACTCGTGACTACCTTGGAATACAATCTACCTTCGCCATATTTCTTAATCAATTGGCGATTCATCGTCGCAGGCCACTTTGACCGGGAAGTATTAATTTTTTTCAAAATAATTTTGCAAAATTTTTTATGCGTGTTTTACGTTCAATTTTTACAGATTACAGTATAATCCAAGTTTACAGCACTACTCGGAATAATTTTCAAAATCTCGCTAAAAAGGCGCCAAATGTGGGGTTATCAGAAGAAAGGTTATTAACAATTTATAGCCAAAACAGTTTTCGTCGCCAAGCAGCAAGTTTGAAAATAAAATCCAAACAAAATTGTGTTTCTTTTGAATCAATTTTTTCCGAATTCATTTTCTCTCTTCTTTTTCTTTTTTTTATACCTGGTACTTATATTATATAAAAGACGCTCGTAAAACTGCAAATATATTTAAACAAATTTATTTCCATGATTGTATGTAAATATAAGCTTGCATTTCAACCCTTTTCAGTCTTTCTGGTATAATACTTTTTGGTACTTTTCCATTTCGCAAGCGCAAATCTCGCCATGCAGACTTTATTGGCGAAAACACACAATATACACATATTCCGTTGGGCGTCGGTTGTATCATTTTTGGCGACTCTATCGGTTGCGCAGGCAAATTGGAAAAGTACCTACTTTTTTAAAAAATTATATTGTATTTCCCTGTTATAGCTGCGTCCGACGATAAATCGTCAAGCGACTAAGAAATATCGCCAAGGTATGCTGTGTTGCAAGATAGGCTTCGCGAATTTGTGGACGACTTGGCGTAATTGTAATTTGTTGGGTGCTGCTATAACAAGGAAGTACCAAATACATTTAAAAAAGGTGTACTTTTTAAATTTAAATTGGTACTTGTCTATTATAGCGGCGCCCGATGATTAATCGCCAAGCGAATAAGAAATATCGCCAAGTAGGTTGTATCAAAAGATATGCTTCACGAGTTTGGCTACGACTTGGCGTAATCGTAATTTGACAGGCGCCGCTATAATAGACCTTTTTTTTACCTTTACCTTTAAATTTATGTTATGTGTTTTAAAATCGCCGTTTCTGAAAGTTATCGCTATTCTGAAACTCGGAAGAAATCTTGTTGTAAAAATGAAGAATTCATTGAAAACTTGAAGAAATCAGCGTTTTTAAGAAACGCATTTTTTCCCCAATATCTATCTTACGCCTTTTTGAACTAATTGATTTCTTTCAATTTTCAATGATATCGCCGTTTTCAAACAATGTTCAGGGGCAAGTTTCAGATAGTCAATCCTATTAAAAATTACGTTTTGAAGTGATTTCGGAAATTCGCCAAATATGCTGCAGTCCACTAACGCATCTGTTATCTTGTTTAAATAAAATTACAATTTTGGTTAAAGTCGGGAATAGAGTGTCCCCTAGGCGATTGGCAACGAAATATGGCGACTTCCTAGATAGGTCGCTAAACGTGAGTGACCTAAGCATTGAGTACGCTTAGGGTTACCATAACCTAAATCACTACGCTTAAATCATTGTCGCTCCTCCAAAAGTCACGAAGGGACACCCTATTCTCGACTTTAACCACAATTTTAAAAGCAATTTGAGATATTTTTCCATTTCGCGCTGGCGATAAAGACGCCAAAAATGATACAACCGACGCCGAACGGAATATGTGTGTGTTGTCGCCAATAAAGTCTGTTTGGCGAGATTTACGAGGCGAAATGGAAAGTATCTTCTTTTTATCTATATATATATATATAAGCGAAATACCACTGACTGACTCATCACGATATCTCTAAGACTATGCAACCGATTGACTTGAAATTTGGTACAGTTACTCATTTTGCGATGTAGACGCTCACTAAGAATGGATTTTATGGAATTCTTAACCAAAATGTAGTTATCATCGGTTAATCTTTTCATACCCATTGGTTATGTCATTTTGGCGACTTTATCGCCAAAAATGACATGACCAACGCCAAACGGAATATATTTTTTTTATATGTATACTGTGTATCGCTACCAATTAAGTTTACTTGCAAGATTTGCGCGTGCGAAATAGAAAAATATCAAATGATTTAATATTGAATGATGGATGATTGGCAAGATTTGATTGGATGATTGGCAAGATTTTGGAGAAGAGGCTCTTTTTTGCGAAATATCACCAAATATCTTCCACCGCCAAGTCGAAGCATTTCAATGACCTTGCATTGTGAATTTTAAAAAGCTATACTATGGTAACCTTTATGGCAAGATTTCGCTCGCCAGCTGATTTCGGTTTTGCTGAGCAAACGATAATTGTTTATTGTTGTGGAACCTAGACGTAAGTTTTAAATTTATGAGAAAAGTATTTTATTATTAATAATGGTTGATAAACTACATTTGTAAATCTAAACGCAATGTAACGAAGATATTGAAGTTGGCTTTTAACAAATGAATAATAACGGTATGTTATTCATGTCATTAATAAAAAAAATAAGTAGCTATCAAAATATTTATTTTGATGTACGCATTAATTGTAACCTAATGTAAACATTATGCAAAAGTTTTGTTTCTGTATTTTGGCAATTTTTAGCTTTTGTTTTCTAGGAAATAAACGTTTTTCATTTTTTAAAATGGCTGGATATTTTATTGTTTTCAGAATACAGAATTATTTTTAATGCTATGATTTTTATGAGCTATTCTGTCTATTCAATTGCAGTTCCAGATATGCTGCTACCGTAAGAGTTATCCTTTTGCAAAAAGGATCACGTAATACGGGTGACTTTTTGCTAAAAATTTTTATTATACTTCCTTCTTTTGTTAGTATTTTTTGTTGAATTTTAAAATAATTTGATTTCAAAAAGTTAATTTCGGTTATATTTTTTAACTTGAAAAGTATTTCATTGTAGGTTAATAAAAATTGATTTTTCATATTTACTTTTCAGTTATAGTTCTTAATAATGGATGTTGAATATATTTGGATCGATGGAATACCTACTCCTTTCAAAGTTTTTAAGATTCTTGGCGACGGAGCATATTTATTTTCGTCTCTGTCTTTGCTGGTGTTCGGTGACATATCGATGGCGTATAAAATGAGAAATATTATTGTTTCTCACGTGTTTGACAACTGGGATCGGTTTAAATGCTACACTCAAATGCTATCTGGTGCCCCTTATAATATTAGCGATTTATATTTTACCGAAATGTGTAAACCAAACACGTAAGGATCTATTTGCGAAATTATGGCGGAGGCAGAGCTATTTCCCAATCAGTTTGAAGTGTATCAAGGTGGCTGCCTTATAGCTTCTGTTGGTGAAGCAATTCAGGGGGGGAAAGATTACGTTTTACGGGAAACTGTAATAGGGGTCATTTTGATGTTTATGTTGAAATAGTTGGATTAACAAATATAAGTAAAGTTAATTCTGGTGATGATAATGTGAAACAAAATGAAGAAAATGTGTCATCTTTTGTGTTTCAGCCTCAAGAAAATGTGTCTGTGTTAGTTTCAAAGACTCAATCAATATCTAACATTGATTTTTTAAGTTCAAGTGAATCAATTATTAATGATGTAATATCTCTTCAACTAAATAAAGGTAAAAAAAGAAGAAAAAGATTCTCAAATTCAATTAGATATAAACAAGTAAGACAAGCTGCTACAAAATATACTCAAAGTCATCCTGAAGAACATACAGCAGCTGTAAGAAAATACTTTTCTAATAACCCCCATGTGAATCAGGCAGCTGTAATTAAATACAATGAAAAAAGATCAAAAGTTAAATTAACGCCATGGACTTCCAAAAATTTGCTTGGTTTTAATTATAAAAAAAGATGTTGACTATTCAAATGATAAAATTGTCAGTATCGGAAAACGTTTGCCCTGTTCGAGATGCCGTGCTTTAAAATGGATAGAAGAACCTCCAGGAATGTGCTGCAGTGGTGGTCAAGTCCAGCTTCCTGCTATTAGATCCTACCCTGAACCTTTGAATAGTCTTCTTAACCATTAGAATCAACTTTCAGAACATTTTCTTTCTACAATTCGTAAGTATAATGAATGTTTTTAGATGACGTCATTCGGAGCAAAAAAATTGTAGGAGGGAAAATTTATGCCAACATTTAAAGTCCAGGGGCAGGTATACCACAGGATAAGTAGCCTTTTGGCTGAGCCTCCTCAACAACCTTCTTTTCTTCAGCTATACTTTCTCTTTGATGATGAACGTGAACGAAACATTCGTTGTGGTATTTTCCCAGGTGTTAAGCCAGAATTAGTTAGCCAATTACAAAAGGCGCTACATGAACATAACAGGTATATTCGCGATTTCAAAGCTGCTGTTTATTCAGTTCCTAAAGACCAAAAAGAGTTCAATTATAAGGTTATACTTAATGCCGATAAAAAAAACCATCTGGAGAACACAAAGGTCATTTCAATGCTCCTCAAAATAAAGAAGTAGCTGTCCTTATTGTGGGTCAGGATTTCGAAAAAAGAGATATTCTATACAGCAGATACAGTAAATTGGTACGAATTAGTGAAACCCATCGAGCTTACGATGCTCTTCAGTACCCTTTGATGTTTTTTCGCGGGGAAGATGGTCATTGTATAAATATTTCAAAACTTGATAGCAATACTAAGGCTCCTATCAATAAGACTGTCTCTGCTTCTGAGTTCTTCAGCTATAGGTTGATGGAGCGTGTTGGGGAAATCAATTATCTATTGCCCTTTCGTCAACTGTTTAATCAGTTTTTGGTCGACATGTATGCAAAAATAGAAACTGAAAGGCTTGAATGGATTCGTAACAATCAGAAAAATTTTAGGAGTGAGGAATATGTCCACTTAAAAGAAGCTATGGCAAAAAAAGATACACAGTCTTCAGAAATAGGTAAAATGGTTGTGTTGCCGTCTTCGTTTACTGGAGGACCTC
The DNA here is from genome assembly GCA_019974015.1 of Nephila pilipes. Lineage (NCBI taxonomy): Eukaryota > Metazoa > Arthropoda > Arachnida > Araneae > Nephilidae > Nephila > Nephila pilipes. The sequence goes on from BMAW01104991.1 coordinate 64,501, forward strand.
GCTACTTGCATGAACGAACTCAAGACGCAATGACAAACAAAGTGACATGGCGCACGTACTCAGAGAAACAAAAATTATAGTATGGGACGAATGTACTATGGCCCACAAGAAAGGAATTGAAGCTCTCAACCGGATACTACAAGACATCAGAGGAAGTAATCGACTAATGGGTGGTTTTACTGTTCTTTTAGCTGGTGACTTTAGACAAACTTTACCTGTCGTACCACGAGGGACACGCTCAGATGAAATTAAAGCCGGTTTGAAATCTTCAATTTTATGGCCTCATATAAAAGTCTTATTCTTGAAAGTTAATATGAGGATCTCTCTTCAAAACGACTTGAGCGCGAAAGAATTTTCTAACTATTAATTGACATAGGTAACGGAAATATTACAGAGCAAGAAGAAAAAATAACTATTCCGAATAACCTATGAGATACTGTGGGAGATTTGATTACTTTGACTGATAGAATATACGGAAATATTGAATATGGCACACTAGATAGCTTATCGTGGTTGAAAGAAAGAGCAATTTTGACTCCAACAAATGAATCAACTGATAAAATTAACGATTTTATCCTAGAGAAACTGACAACTGAGCATATAAAGTATGAGTCTATAGATACAGTCATAGAGATAGAAGTTACTGTCCATTATCCTGTGGAGTTTCTGCACACACTCAATCCACCATGCATACCGCCTCATATTCTTTATCTAAAGACTGGTACACCAATAATGTTCTTGCGTAATTTAAATACTCCTAAATTATGTAACGGCACCAGTTTTTCTTAGAGTTTTCAAATTGAAAACTCCAAGAAAAAACGTTATAGAAGCGACTATTTTTACAAAAAAGTATGAGGGTGAAAATGTATTCATTTCTAGAATACCACTAATTCCATCAAATTATCATTTTGAATTTAAGCGTTTGCAATTTCCAGTTAGAGTTTGCTTTGCGATGATTATCAATAAAGTCCAAGGGCAGAGTTTAAAATTAGCTGGTGTCGATTTATAAAATGAGTGAAAATCTAATCATCCTTCAACCAGAAAAACGAACGAAGAATGTTGTCTACAGAAAAGTTTTGGAAATGTAGGCATATTATTTCATATTTTTCTTATATTTAGCTATTTCTAAAATTAGAATAAGATAAAATAATAATGAATGTAATAATTAAGATTAATAAATTGATATAACAAAAGAATAAAAATGTAGTTTTCATTCTCAAAAATTGCCATGCACACAAAATAAAGCCAATAAAAATGTAAATCACAAAAAAAATTGATTCAATAGGTTTAAAAAATAAAATAAAATGTATAAAAATGTATTTATATTTTTATGTTGTCAATTTTTACATGGTTTAGGCCTACTGGGGACTCGCCATGTAGAATAATGGGAACGCATCGCACTACACAGTACCTCATGGGTGATGCAGAATTCTGTTCTACGACAGATTTACTGACTAAATTACATTTTCATTTATAAACTATTAACTATTAAATACTTTTCTCATATATTTGAAAGTCGTGGATAACCATTATTACAGACAATCAATTTCTTAAAATTTTAAATTCAGATTATAATTATCGTTTAAAAATCGAAAACTTTCTTGATATCTTACGTATAGGTTCCAAAATATAATATTATCGTCTGCCCAGCGAAGCGGGCGGGTATCAGCTAGTTTAATATAAGTGCGGTTAAATCCTAGTTTGGACGGGCCACTTGGCGCGATTTAATTTTTTGGCGATAAATTACCATGTTGGTTAGCATGCAGATATTTTTGGAAATCCTTTAAAATCTATAAAAGAGGGTTCGACTTTTTATTTATTTATTTTTTTACACTGGATTGGATACGCACGTATTTTATCCCTGGAATACCACGATTTTTGAAAATAGCTGTTCCGTTGAAAATGTTAAAAGTGGATGATCGCTTACAAAAATTTGTTTTGGTGGTTAGAAAAAGAAAATCAGCATTTACAATTTAAATGTAATCATTTTGAAAACAGTATTTTGAATTGTATAGGATTTGTTTTGTTTGGTAAACGAGGTCGGCTGAAAAACGTCTGTTGGAAACCTTTAACATGGATCGTTTTGAAACATTTTGTTCTTTCCGAAAGGAAGAAAATCAGCATTTGGAAAGGATTAGAAATTCGGAAGAAATAGTTTTGAAAGTAGTAAATTAAGTTGATTACGATTTGTATGATGAACGTGGTTGACAGATAAGCGTCCATTGAAAATGGATCAGCTCTAATAATTCTTTTTTTTTTCCCCTGAAAGGGAGAAAATCAGCGTTAAGAAAGCAATACAAATTCTAATAACAACGCTTTTTTAGCAGTTAATTGAATATTGAAAGATCAGCAATTATTTTCCTGCTGGTGGATGCAGATATCTCTTCTAAATAAGGTTAGTAAATTTTATCCGTTCGTTTTCCAGGTGTCTCCTCCTTTTTTTTATGCTATGAATTTATACATATCTTCATTACAATTGAAATTCCAAACGCCTAAATTAAATTTTATTCTTAATGATTTTCAGTTTAAAGACACTTTTATGCTATTCCATTTCCCGATGAAGTGCTTTGCTGTTCAAAATCACCTTTTCCATACGTTTCATTATGTTATCTGAATGCTTATAACGAGTTTTAAAACTTTTCTAATTTCCACATATCCTTGTTGTTGTTGCTGTTGTTGCACATCCCCGAGAATAGCAGAGCTATATCAAGTCCATTAAATATGTGCACCTTGAAGAAGTCCAAGATCAACATAGGATTCTCAATAAAGTCCTCCCTAGAGAGGCTTAGACAAATAAGGATGTTTTCACGTATAGCCTCTTCCGAAAACCATTTTATGCATGTCTCAAAATGCTTAAAACTCTCAAAATGTTTCATAGTTCTAAGGTGTCCACTGAGAAAGCGAGTCAGAGTTGTCTGTTCCTGCCTAATGCAATCAATTCTACTACATATCCTTTCTTTCATTTAAAACGCCATCTTGTTTCAAAATTTGTCTTCCAGACACTACGATTTCTACATTTCTTTTCAGTGAAAACATCAGTTTACTTCGAAATTTGTCTTCAAGATACGACGCCGTCTTTTTTCCCGCGTCAAGAAGCTCCGGGTTTGAAATTCCCGCTTTGGCGCCAACTTGGATCGATTTCAAAAATTTCGCCATGGGGCCCCTCCAAACTAGGACTTCACCGTACCACAATTAAAAAAGAGAGAGAATTTGAGAAAATTTGATTTAAAAGAAAAATAATTTGTAAAAAATGAACGTGAAAGATGCATAAAAAACATTGGAAAAAAAAACTTTGACGTGCTTATTTACAAATTAATAAAACTTAATTTTCCAAACTACATCATCAAAATAATTTAGAAATTTTTAAACAATAGATCATTCAGTGTCAGAATAAACAAATCTCACTCTGCCCTTGGCCGAATTCATGCGGGCACGTTTCAAAGCAGAATCCTCTCGGCCCATTTGTACAATTTGTACACGCATGACTTCCAACACTACGCCAGTGTTAGCCCTTGCCTCTTTGCGGACGATTCAGGGGTTTAGCCCAGGGCTACAATTTCAAGCTCACGTTAAAAATGATGCAACACTATCTACACACCTTGGAGAATGGCTTACACATTGGAGAATAGCCATAAATGCTGACAAATCACAAGCAATACTCTTCCACAAAGGAAGACAAAAACCCACATTCCACCTACATCTCTTCAACGAAGAAATCAGTTGGATATTGTCGGTTAGATATCTGGATCTGCTCATCGATCAAAAATTGACTTATTCCAAACACATAAAACACTTAAAAGATAAATTCTGGTATAAGATCCACCTCTGCATTTCTCTTTTGGCAGACACTCAGCACTTTCACTCAAAAATAAAGTTATACTCTAAAGGCAGATTTTACGCCCAGTTATTACCTACGCCTCCCCTGTTTGGGGGGCGGCAGCCCCGACCCATCTGAAACACATACAAACATTACAAAACAAAATACTTAGAACCCTGACAAACATTCCATGGTACATCAGAAATTCCGTAATACACAATGACTTGCAAATTGAACTCATTGATAATTTTATCACCCAGCTTTCGAGAAATATATTCATATACATTGAAAATCAAGCAAATCCCCTAGTCAAAGCTCAAACCATATTCGCGGACATAAATAATAAGCAAAACTTTGCATACAAGAACACCAAATGGCTTCAGCCGCTTAAACCTCCGTAATACCACCCAACAATAACTCCAAATCTTCATTGACATTGATCTCTACAAACGAACAAAATAGCACTTCCCACCACCCCGAAGAGGAAGTGGGAATGGTTACAGCAATTATTACAAACAGTCCTGCCGTTTATCTCCCCCCAATCTAATTACTTAATCATAATAGCTTATTTAACTTTATATAATTTTCTAATTGTTCTTATAAACTTTTCATAAAAACTGAGCAGAAGCGGCAAATTCGCTGGAGCTCGGTTGCCATCTAATTTAATAGTAGTAAAAGAAGTATCACATGAGGATGAAACGCAGGCAAAGTATTAAAAAAAATATTTTTAACACAATGCCAATATAAATATTTCTGTTACTGATGCCAAGTTAGGGATATAATATTAATATTTAATTAGATTTATTGTTTTAATATCTTTAACATAATTAAATTTAAATAGAGTTTGAGATAAAATATGGAGGAACGTTGAGGGAAAACATGGACAATACGGATGGAGCAAAATAAATGGCTGCCGGTTGTGAAAAGTGAAATACTAGGTTGCCGGTACCAGGAAAGAAATTACTATCGCCAAATTTTTACGCCAAGATTTGGACGAAAATTTTACAGACCACAAACGCATTTGTACCTTAATTACAAAGAGAGAAATATACATCTAAATTTAGTTTAATCCTATTTTAAGGGGTCTCTTGGTTCGATTTCAAAAATCGCGCCAGCTAGTTTTTCAATATTGAAGCCTCTTGAAGCGAGAAAAGGAAAGAGTTATTTCCAGAAGAAAAACTATGTAAGAAGAGGACGTTTCCACCTAAAAAAATATATGTAGTAATCAATAAAATAAGGCTGAAAACACGTTAATGACATAAAGAATGCATAACAGAACGTAGGTAAATGGTGATTTTGAGCAGCAAAGTGCTATAACGGAAAATAAAATCGTATAAAAAAAAGGCGTATTTGAACCTGAAACCGTTAAAAAAGAAATTACATTAAAAAAGCGTTTTCGAAAAGGAAACCATTAAAAATGAAATTACATACAAAATGTATTTTTGAACACTGGAATCGCAATTGTAATGAAGTTTTGTGGAAATGCATAGCATAAAAAAAAAATTTAAAAAAATTTTTCTAAAAAAGAAACGGAAAAAATCTATTGACTTTAATTCTGATGAGACATCTGCATTCATCAGCAGGAAAACGGTTACCAACCTCGCAATATTCAGCTTACTGCTTTGAAACTTATCTCATTCAAATTTTTAATGCTTTTTTTATGTTGATTTTCTTCTTCCTTTCGGAAAAATGAAATAGGTACTCCCCTGTTATAACGGCGACTTCAAAATACCATTACGCTAAAGGTTGTCACCAAACTGGTGAAGCCTACCTTGTGATACTATCTACCTTGGCGATATTTCTTTGTCGCTTGGCGATTCATCGTTTGGAGCAGCTATAACAGGGAAATACCATAAAATTTTCAGAACAATCCATTTTCAACGATTTCAATAAAGATTTGTGTGTCCGCTGACTACTTTTACAAAACAAAAATCTTGCAATATTCAAATTCAAATCGATATCATTCAAATTTCTAATGCTTTTTATGTTGGTTCTCTTCTTCCATTCGAAAGATTTGTAGTCGTTAATTCCTCATTCTGATGGAACACCTGCATTCAACGACAAGAAAACGATTGCCGACCACGCTTAACAAACAAGTAACGCGATACTACTTTCAAAAGGAATTCATTCAAATTTTTAATACTGATATGCTGATTTACTTCTTTTGTCGCCAAATCCAAATTCTTAAAGAGATCCATTTTGAACGCTTTTAATGGATGATCCATTTTCAAAATTCGCGGTACTCAGTGATAAACCACATTCGGATCCAGACTAGGGTGAAAAAGGAATTAACGGATATTCACATCCTCGAAGATAGAGATTTTTAGGGTTGCCATAAAAATATGTCTGATTAAAACTTGGCTCCAAAAATTTCATCATGTCGGTAGCCCCTTCCCCCCAAAAATAGAGTCCAAACCTAATTTTTATAATGTACATTTTTCAGTACTTTTCCGGAAAAGGGGGCCATTGGCGATGGTTAAATTTTTTTCGCAAATGGGAGCGATATCACTGACAACCGCAATAGTACTGCATCGAGAGAGAAGTGAAGGTCGCACAATTTGATTTGACGATTTTTTTTACGGCCCCCTTTAACGGAAAAGTACCCATTTTCTCACCTAATTTTTTTTAAAAAAAAAAAAAAAAAAAACTTGGAACATGCCAATCGATAGAGTGGTTGGATTCAATTTTTGTCAATGCCTTGGGTCGGAATGCAGTTTAGCATAACCACCTTTGGTGATGGAAATTTTTGGAGATATTTCGCTAAATGTGGCTACCCTGTTTCCTCTGCACTGTGAAGCTTTTGGGTTTGGCAACCCTTTTGATTTTCCAATTTAAGTTAGAAAAGTTCAGATTCCCTTTTTATTATATAATCTTTTCCTTCTGATGGATAGTAGATTAATTGTTCATTATGTAATGGTTTTTCAGCTAATTACGATACATTGATTTTTGAGCCATTTTTTGAAACCGAAACTTATTTTTATCGAAATTTTTCGTGTTCTTTTTAGGAGTTTGTTGATTACGTTACGAGTTTTTAGCCAATTAGAAATTCCGATTTCTTACGCGGTCATTTCTAAACTGAAATTTTTTTAAATTCCTAGAATATGCGGGATCGACCATATTTTATTCCTGTACTGCTTCGAATGAAGAGTTTTGTGGATTTTTTTATTCCGTTTTGGAGTATTTCACTTTTTGTGGCTTTCTCTTACTGAATTATTTCTACGATTTCTCCTGCTTCGATTGATTTGTATTTCTCCCTGTCGTAATTCTGTGTATTTCCTCCCGATTCCAAGTACTTACAATGGCTGCAAGTATGAGTTTGAAAGAGGTCAGTGAATGTTCGCTAATTCTTTTAGAAATTTTGGGAAAAGAAGGAAAGCTTTCTATTCGTGATTAGGTTGCCAGAAATATGGAGAAAATCCTCATTATGTTTGTAGAAGTGTTAGGAGAGGTTCGATATTTTGCCTTAATTAAATTACATGCGTTATTTTGTTCCGAATAACGAGATTGTGTTTTGAATGGTTTAAGAGTGAAATGAAAAAACCAGTTGTATATCGTTATGTTTTGACGAAATAGATATTTTGTGTGTGTGTGTGTGTGCGTGCGTGCGTGCGTGCGTGCGTGCGTGCGTGTGTGTGTGTGATAATAACTTTGATGCTCTTTGAGTAACTAGATTTCGTTTGGTAGGTGTTCTATGAGTTTTATTATCGGAATATTCAATCGAAAGAGAGAGAGAGAGATCCGTTATAATGTGCATGTTAACGTGAGACCAGGCAATTATATTTTAATAAAAATGAACGAATTGTGATGAATATTAACGTCGTTGTAGAATGTAAATTGGGCATTTTGTTGTTTTATCAACAGAAATTGAGATTTGTTTTTATGTGTTTTTTTTATTCATTGAGTATCGAAATTTAGGTTTGGAAGATGCTAATGAATGAGTTTTAGTTGAATGAAAATCCGGTTGTGATTGAAAGGCTCTCGAAAGTGGAATAATTGATGTTGCAAGCATTAATGTTTTCAAACAATTAGAATTTCATGAGATATTAGAGAAATTTTCTTAGAATTCACCAGAAAAATAGGTGAGGGATAAATTTTCTTATTTTCCCTTTTTCAGCTTCGCGGACTTTCAGTTCCGCTAAAAAAAAATCGCCAAGTTTGGCGATTTTTGCAATCCCACCAAGTGGTTGTACTAAACTACATTTTTACCATGCCTGGGTTCCAGAAAACAAAATAGCACCAAACAAAGCAACATTGAATTGGCAATCCTTGTAATGCATTACCATTATACACGACCCTTTTAATGCTATTTGGTGCCATTTTATTTTCCATCGCCAAAGCATGGGCTCAAATAAGATTTTACTCAGGGAGTAGAATATTAACAAAAATCGAACGATAAATTCAAAAAATGTTTCAGAGAAATGTAAACTATATACCGTTGAATCTTTAATTTAGATTTAAGTCCACCGACCTCCTTCTTCTTTTTGACAAGTATTTTCTTTAAACCTTGAAGCTCTTCCTTCTTTTCATCAAATTTCTTTTTTATGGTCATCGAACTCAGAATGCATTCGATAAATTCCTCTTCTCTGACATCCATTAGCAACAAATCATCCATTTTTTGTACTAAATCATTAAACTGCATTTTTAGCGTCATGTTGGTAAACAGATCTTTTAACAGTTAATATCTCTCATAATTTGAAATCTTAAATCCATAAGTTTAACAACAAAGTGACTCTCGTGCATCTGCATTGGATTAAAGTATTATAAAATATGGGCAAAAAAAAAAAAAAAAAAAAAACGGTTAAGTGAAAATGAATTGTTTATTTATTATATTATTTGGCGAAAGTTATTTTCAAATTGCTATCCTGTTGTTACTGACGAGCTTATCATAATCCAACTCCTGAATTTCAATGCGCTAGCCAATAATAACGAGGCGCAGACGGGAATTTTCTCCGAATAATTGTTGAGAATGACAGCACTGTGGCGTAGTGGCAAAATATACGAGGCATCAATTACTTAAAAAAAATCATTTATTAACATCTTCATGACCACCATTTAACTACAGAGCTCTGCTCTCGCCAATGACAACGTGTCGACTGCGAACCTGTCTGGTGTCTGGCGGGCAGTGTAACGGTTTCCGCTGTTGCAAGCGGAAATGACATCATTCAAGGGGAGTATATAATTTCCAAGAATACAGAAATAAACAACAAAATATGTTTACAAGCTATGACGTCACAGCACTTCACCTAAAACTCAGGAGCAGCGCAAACTGACGTCAGATGTTGATGTTATTTTCTTACTTTTAGAGATTGTAACCGTCATATATGTAATGTATTGAGTTTTGTGTGTAATAAATTGCTTTGTTATGTGTCTCATATTTTCTTCAGTGTATATTTAACCAACCTGTTGAGATTCAACATCAGGTAGATGTCAACATCTGACATTGTCTACTTTAATTTTTTGAGCTGTTGAGTTACAGAGAGTAACATAATTTTTGGCTGCTTTGTGGGGTTGAATTTCGGCAGCTGTTTGATTATTTTCATCCAAAATAGGATGTGATATAGCTGAAAGCACAACAAAACTCGTTGTGCACATTGTTTACTCCCTGTGAGAACAAAATTGAAGCTGGGTTTAAGGAGGAAATTCCGGATGTCAAGCAACTTTCGATTTTGAAATCGTAAATTGACGACAAATTTACGCGCTTGGAAATACGCCAAAGAGATATTACGGACCTTATTTTGAAAGGTGATGACGTTGAAAAGTATACGAAAAATATTTCCTGTCTGCTGAGGAATATAGAGATAATATTTTCGAACTATATACGCATATTAAACAATTATCTTTGAAAGAACAGAAACGAAAAAAGTCTGAATCTGAAAATTGTTTTTCAGTTTTAGACAAAAGTCTGAAAAGAAAATCGTTTTTTTTTTCACCAGAACATTTTGTAAAAAGGTTCTGCAATAAGAAAAATTTTCTCTTTTCAGAACATTTTTCAGCCTGAAACTGAAAAATATTCTGAAAAATGAAAAATCATTTTACCAAAGGTAGAATTGAAGAAATTTAATGGAGAGGCAAAGGAATATTTATCCTTTTGGAGTCAGTTTAGTAAAATACACGAGGATGCTAGTGTCCCGAATAATAAGATAAATTCCTATACTTTCTGTGAGCAATTGTTCCGAAATCAAAAGCGGCTCGCGAGTGGTGGAAAGTTTCCCTATTAGTACAAGTTTATGTTAGAGACCTTCTCACCATGGTTATGAAAATAACGGCTATGCAAATACAGATCTTCTTACATTGTATGACGAGTTAGAAGAAAAGATACGAGCTCTTTAGAGTTTAGGACAAGCGCAAAAAAAAAAAAAAAAAAAAAAAAAATACGGAGATTTTCTAAGTCCTTTAGTGGAATCCTGTGTACCAGAAGAAGTATTGCTAGCTTGGGAAAGAAGCAGAAATATGAAACCAGTGTCTGAAACTGAAAATTGTTGACTAAAAAATCTAATAGATTTTCTAAATATAGAAGTGAAAGGAAAAGAAATGGCCTTGTTATACCCCCCATGGTGTAACCCCCCATGACCACAGAGTATTGCGAATAATCAATGTGGTAAGAATGTTTACGCCTATAGATGGCGCTGTTAACTTTGTTACAAGTAAGATAAGAAATTTTGTTGGTAATGTACATAGGGTTGTTCAATAAAGATGCTGTAAGTGATATAGCGTTCCTAATTGCACTCTTAATCTGGAGTTAATGTCATCCCAACAATAAATTAGTTGACGTTAGTATTAACATGTTTGGTGTAGCAAGTGGGATAAAATCCTCCCTTTTGAGAAATAATTAGTTATGGGTGAGTTGGATTGTGTTAGAGTTTTTGCATTAGTGTTAGTGTTATCAGCGCTTTGCTAACCCTTATTGTTTGCTCGAGAAAGGCGTTTCGGTGTGTTTGAGGATAACACGTGCTAGAACTGTGGTGAATACAAATTTTGAGAAAATTTCTTATTTCTGAATCTTTTTATGACTTTTGTTGTAGAGAAGGTGTTGTTTGATAATTTGAGTTAAATGATGTAATTTAATGTGATAGATAATTTGAGTTAAATGAT
>BMAW01104991.1:82590-126644 GCA_019974015.1 Nephila pilipes
GATGTCTTTCTCAACAGGTATTTCGTTTGGTTGTCGATTCACAATAGAGACCTGATTTTGGAATTATTTTTATATGATCTAGTTTAATGAATTAAAATTTAACAAATACTTTAAGTTTATGGAAAAGAAAAAGATCATTAAGCTACCCTTGGTCATGACATTCTTTCTTACCTAAAGAAGATAAATTCCTGAGATACAGAACAAATTAAGAGTAGACAAAATAGTTTATATTAATTTAATTTTTACAAAAGGAAATATCCAAATAATAAACCTGTAGAAGGTTGGTGAGGTTAAAAGAAACACAGGATGAAATTATTTCATATCATACCATCCCTGACGAAACCAAATATAGCATAACTAAAGAATGGAAAACCGTTTTAATTGGATTCATGAATTTGCACAATTGTTTATCTAACAAATATTGCAAGGTCAATCATCATGTGTATTATTTTGTTGAGCCATCACTAAATGCCATACAAACACAAAAAACATGTGATAGCTTATAAAGCATTCTTTGTCAAATTTCAGAGAACATGTCAAGAAAAAAAATTAAGATTCTTTTAGTAAATTTTTAAAAATAGTAGGAGAAAACACTTTATATATATATATATAATATACTTTTGTTTCTTTTTATAAAAAATTTCATTTTCTTTCCTCATGTGTGACAAGAAATAGAACATAATTTGTATTCTTGACATTCGCTCTTAACTTTGTAATTTATTCATATTTGTTGTCATTTTGTTACTCATAATTTTTAAATAGTTTGAAAAGTAGGATTTTATTCTTTATTAAATATTTATCCGATGTCTGATATTATATTGTCTGATATAATGTCTAACATGGCAACTGCCACAAAAAGCATTATAACTAAAAATAGAGCTAATCCAGGAATATCTGCATTAGTCCCAAAAATGTAATTATTTTCATCAGCAAATACAAATGTAAGTATGAAATTGTCTTGGTGAGACAACAAAAATAAAGAAACTCTAAAATTCAAATTATTTATTTGTTTAGCATTAAATAGATATTTTAAAATAGTGCTTGAAATATTTTTTTTTTTACAAATGTGTAAGCTAACAATCATAAATAATTTGTTTCATTCTTAATTTATAAGTAAAATTTGTGAAGGAAAAAAAATTCAACATTTATTTTCTATGTTCATATTGATGAAAAATTTACTATACCAAAACTAGCGAGTTAAAAAGTCAATAATAAATGAAAATATTTTAATGGAAAAAAGTTCTGGTAAAACATGGGAATGTTTTTTTTTTGGTTGGTTAAACAATTTTTAAACAAACATTAAATAACAATCACAAAAAATATTATTTAAGAAAATACTTTCAGTTTTTTGCAGCATGAAAACATTTTATTTGCTCAAAAATATTTTTTTAAAAAATACTCTGGTAAAAAAAAAAAATACACATATGTCTCAAATTATATGTGCATGGTACTGAGAGCCTGCTTTAAAAAATGTTAAGCATATTTCAGACATTTGTCTTCAATTATTATCAAATATCAAAAGCCATGATATTTCGAAATGCATTCTATAATACATTACTTTGTGGGCATGATGAAAAAGGAAAAAATTGTAATTCAAATAATCAATCAGTACTACAGATAAAACAACTTTTTATTTGTTCGAGGAAATACAAAAACGTTTACTTTTTCCAGCAATTGCAAAGTTACAAACAGCAAGAAATATGGCAGAAGATAATGGACATTTTCGACTTCACATTTCATAAATTATTAATACAAATTGTAAATATGTACAACTAAACATACAATACACATAAAAATCGGGATATTTTAACAAGCTCAGAAACCTAAGTAGTAGTTTTACAAGGGAGAAAACCTATTTTTATGCATCTCAGCATATATTAATAAATCCAACAAGCCCACCAATGCTCTTGATGTATTTATACAGACATGTGTTCAACAATCATTTTTCACAAATTACTTCCAGCACAGATAAATTTACTAATGCGTTTTGTACAAGTAAAAATACAATGTAATTATAAAGATTAATCATTAACTTTACTTGATAAAATTCTATTCATGAAAAATCTTCACCTTTGAATAAAAATACACTCAAATTTCTTTTACATTTAAAAGCAACATGCATCACAATAAAAAATAAGAACATATTTGATCTCTTAGCAGATTGATATGCCATAAGGAGATACAGAAGGTTACTTTTTTAATTAAAAGGTTGATTTTTCATTTATCAATTTAAACCAATTATTCTTCACATAAATTATTAGTGCATTTTTTTATGTACAATTCAGGGGGGTGGAAACTAAATAAATTTTGAAGTGAGAAATTCATTAACTAATTTAAAAACTAATTGGTAAATTGATATGTCAATATATAACAGCTTAAAGAATTTTAATAAAACTGATTTCATTTTGCTATACTAAAATTTTAAAAATTTACTTATAAAACTTCTCCAAATAAAGTAAATCCAAATATGATTTCATTTAAAAGTACATTAAATTTTTAACACTTTTGGAAGAAAAGAAATGAGCCTTATTGAAATTACAAAAAGCTGAGCTAATGATCTTCATATAAAAAATTTTTAAAAAAATATTTCAAGTTTTAAAATTAAATACAACAGGTTAGGGATTTGCAAGCACATTTACTAAAAATTATTCGATTATTTTTTTTCCCATTCTGAATGCCACCTTTCATTAATATTTTCACTTAAAAAGTTCAATTAACACAAGTCTTTCATAACTAACAATTCAAATTTAATATAAAAAATGATAATGAAATCTTTATTTTTCTCTCCTTTCTTATCTCAGTCGCTCAACACTATTTTAGCAACCAATAAAATATATAAATGTTTGTGATATATTTTTAAGTAATCACAACTATCTTCACATACATATTCAAAAGCAGCAACTTTCAAAGTTCTTATTTAAAAAAACCTTTCAAGTTAAACACTACACATAGATATTTTTACAATACATTCACAAATTGTTTTAAGAGAGGGATTTTCACACACAGGATGTTTTTTAATAAAGTATGAAAAACTGCAATTGAAAAATTTAACATGAGGGTTTTCTCAAAGAATAATTATCAGACTTAACATTGATTACAAAGTCCAACATGAGATTATATGTTGACACAGAACATCAAACATCTCAGAATTGTCACAGACACATTTAACAGCAAATTTTATGAAATACATACATCGAAAAACAATGATGACACCATTCAGGGATCTTCAATTTTTATACAAATATACACAACTTTTATTTCCCTTTACTACATTAATTTCTCAGAAAATAAAAATTACCACATAAGCAACAGACATCAACAATGGAACAAAATATTCACATCACAAAAGATCATATGAATAAATTAAAGGATAGTGCTTTTATATATTTTTGAAATAGTGAAATTTTGAAGTTTTGTTTTTTTCTTTTTGAGGAATTTTATTTTAAATTTTTAGCATGAAGGAAAATTTGGCACTTTTAAGATCCTTCTTATTTCAAAGAAATGTCAAGCATCACAGCTTAAGACTTTCAAATAATCTTCAGTCTTTTAAATATTTGTTAAAATAATATAAAAGCTACAATACCATTCGCAAGTATTTGTCTATTTCTAGAGATAATTTTTGAAAATTTCCTAAGATTTAATTTCACTATAGAAATTTGTTCTATTGGCTAATTAAGGCACTTTCCAGTATCTATATGTTATAGAATTGGAAAATTTGGCACATTCCTTTTTCCTTGCAGGTTTGTGAAAATTCTCAACATGAAAATATTAAGTAGATCATCCACAGAAAGGAAAAAGACTGAAAATCAAATCTAAATATGGTGGCCTAATAGTTCTTTAGGAAATTTATGAATAGATTGAATAATCACACACATTAGATCTTTAAAATCTAAATGTTACAGTTTTTGATTTTTTTTTTACTATCTGTTATTTGCTAATCTTCTTAAAATTTTAACTGGAAATTTAGCACAGTTGCTTACTTGCCACTATTAATATCTATTGAAGTAAATATTGTAATTCAAAATGACTTTGCAATGAATTAAGCAGAATATTCAATTTCTATTAATATTTTATTGATAATGGTATAAGCTCCAGAAAAAAAAAATAGGGGGGAAATGATGACATCATAATTATGCCATACATGAACTGGTTTCAATATAAAAATCACTTAGAGGATTACATAATTATTTTTAATACAAATTGTATACATATAAGACTGTCAGAAATCTAAGACAAGCAATGCACAAAAAGAATGAGAGAAGGCTGAGATCAATACAAATTAGAACAAAAGGTAATATTTAGAATATTAGTAATGAAGTAATATTATAAAATGAAATAACAAAATCATATTAATTTCTTCCTTTTCTAGAATATAGGTTGCTAAAAAATTTGACATAAAAAAAAAAAATCTATAAAATGCAATTAAAAAGATCTTCTGTACCTCAAAGTGAGGTTAACTTTAAAATATTCAGCATTAGGTTTGCACAAATACACTGAAGCACATATGAAGAGTATTCAAGTTCCACATCACAAACACTGATGACACAGAGGAAACAATAATTACACTATTGAAGAATGTGCTGAGCCTGTTTTATCGAAATGACTTAGCATTTGTATTCACTGAAATGCTTCAATGTGGACACACAAATATTTCAATCCAAAATGGCAAATCAAAACCAGTTTGAAAGCATGTCTTTTTCTTCTCTATACACAATGGTCATTTACATAATAAATAAAAAGTTTTCCACTTTTTTTTTTCATCTTAATTTTATGTTGCAGTAAACCTTTGCTTCCAGTAACTAGATCAAATAATCACAGATTTTCTTGATTTAGCCACTTTAATGACTGGAGAATGATAAAAAAAAAATGTCCTCAACCCCTCCCCTCCCTCCAAACAGAATATACTGTTTTTTCTTGCATCTTGTAATTAGAAAGTCAATTATTTTTTTCATCAGGAATATAAAAGAAATGCAAAAATTTCAGCACAATAAAAATTGTCTATCAACATATTCCAAGTTCATGACCAGATGATTTTCATACACAACTTTAGTTAAGTTTCCGAAAATGCTTCCTGCAGCTATCACAGCCAAGGAAAATAATCGACTCCTTCCTCTTTATACACAAAATTACAAATTAATTTACATAATGAAGCCTTGTGAAGTTCACCTACTAAGTAGTTGGTACAAGATTAGTAACAATAAAGCCACTGTTGTAACACAGTTTTGATGTAATTTCACAATATTGGCATCACTTTTCACCAATTCTTCATTTTTAGCTCTAGTTTCATTTGGCAATTTATCTCTGTCTTCTGTAAAAGTAAAATATATATATTAGTACATAATATTTAATTATTCTTAACTATGTAGATATACAAATTAAAATGGATAACATTCAAACTTAATATTAATCAATCTTCACGCAGCTGGTAAATAAATATTTTTAAAAAACTAAAATAATACATAAAAACATTTTTAAAACATCAATAAAATAATTCTAACATCATTAGTACTTTATTAATATTGGAAGCTTCAGGAGAAAATATTCACAACATAAAACATTTAATGATAACCAATATATCATTAACTTAATGATCCCCTATGAAAAGGTGTGTATATGTATAATCAACATCCAATAATTCTAAAAATTAAAATTCATAAGCAATAAAAATATAACTTAATACATATACACATCTAATTTGTTTT
The DNA here is from genome assembly GCA_019974015.1 of Nephila pilipes. Taxonomy (NCBI): domain Eukaryota; kingdom Metazoa; phylum Arthropoda; class Arachnida; order Araneae; family Nephilidae; genus Nephila; species Nephila pilipes. Next base: position 88,293 of record BMAW01104991.1, read on the forward strand.
CTTTCTATTTTCAGCCCAATAAAATTCAGATAACTATCCATGAAGTCGGCATGACAACAAATATATTTCAATTGATTATCTTTTTACATTAAAATCATATAAATTACAATTAAATACCAAAATAGGAAATATATTTTTCAAATAGTGGACAAATGCATGACATTAATTTAAATGGCACAAGAAAGCTTATATACCCAGATAGATGGTCACAGTACGCATAAAATCTTTAAGGTATTACAAAATTATTTCAGCTCAAAAAAGTAAAAAGTTATTCATTTTTTTTATTAATGTTGTACTTTTTTCATTTACTAATGTTGTTATTACTGATGAAGCTTTCAGATATTTTACACTAATAATTTAAACAATAAATTAAAGAGCAATTTTTAGAAAGTACAAATATGCACAATTATTGATGAAATATTTTATATGAACAAAAACGGATTCAAATCATAATCATATTTTTCATATTAGAGATTGATAAGGTTCATGAACAAAATTCACCATAAAAAAGGGCCAAATTAGCAATCATCCATATGTATTAAACTTTTTTTAAAAAATTCCTTAATTATAATTTAAAAAATAAATTCATGTCTCTGTATGCACTCCACTACTTTCAAAGATGCGACAGTTCTTCAAATGAAATGTTAAATGAAAACAAATGAGTTAATACCTGTCTTTTTGGAAGGCATTTTGCCATGCTCCTCTTCTCGAGGAAAGTCATAACTCTTGACAGGGGGATATTTACTTGTGTAGATGCTAGGAGGAGGTGGCCTGAAGGGAGGCATCGTAGGCCGATAGAAGCGATACACAGAAGTGGTCTTTGCAGGCATATCTGTTGTAGAAGTAGTGATAACAGCAGTTGTGGTGGGGTTGGAACTAGGTAATGTCCTGGTGGTGGCTAAAATAAAAAAATATGTGTATTAAATACTTGCTTTTCAATTGAAATTTGTTACTAAGATATGATGTACTGTAGGATAATAAATTTGAAAAAGTAGGGAGAAGGAGGGAAAAAAAAAGAATTATTCAGATTAGGAGTTTTGCAAAATAATCAATAATTTTTTTAAAAATTTTGCAATAGATGCCCCATCACACCTGTTTCAAATATTCATATTGTTTACCAGTAACAAATTAGCAAGGAGGGACAGATAAAATAATGCTGAGTGATTGATTGGTTTTATGATAAAATAATGATAAATAAAATGAGACTTGAATATATACAATTAGAGAATGTCTTTAAAAAATACCATTGAAGGATAAAATAAATAGAATACTACATAAATGATTATAACATTTTAGTGAAAGGAAAATGCATAACAGGGCATGTTTTTTTTTTAAAAAAAAAAATTATCAATTAAATATAATATAGTCAAAATTATTAGCAATTATCAACATCATTAATAATGTTACACATTATATTAACACTGTTTAGCATTGGAGAAGAAATGAAGTACATAGACTCATGAGAAAACGGAGAATTAAAAAAAAAAAAACTTAATAGAAGCAATACAAATCACAAAAATATCTGTTTACTTACATTTCGTAGGTCCACAGCACACTTTGAAAATGACTTTCATGTTATGTGTAGCACATCGTCCTCCAATTTTCTGCTCTAATGCATGTTGCCCTTCACCTCCAGCAGAAGTAGCTGAAATGAAGATTAATTATTAATAATAAATTACACATTACATAAATTACTAAAACAAGTTGTCTATAATTTCTTCAGCTATTATAATTTTTGAAATATTAAACATGAATACATATGCATAAAAGAGGAAAAATTATGACTAGACAAGATGCAATTACAGCATCCTGTCTTAGGCTACCAACAAAAAAAGAAAAGTACATATATATAATTAGTATATAATAATTAATTTGTTAATACAATTATAAATATAATTAGTTAAAAATATACAGCCACAAATTCATTTCTTTTTTCAAGGAAAAGGAGCACAGAAACAAAAATTGGAACCTTCTGTGGCCTAATATCAATGAATAGTACAAACTCATGAACATATAATTTTTGTACAAGTGTTAGAAGAAAAATGAGTATTAACATTAAAAAATTATACAGGAAAAATTGACATCATATTTTATGGTTGAACTTTTAAATCTGAAAAACAAAATAACATGCACACACATAAAATTTATATTAAAAAATCATTAATCATATTTTATAATACTTTCTTAAACATTAAAAGAGTTCCATAACAAGATAAAAAAAAAATAATAAAATTTAAAATGCTTATAATTTTAACCCAATCACTTTATTTCCAAATACTTGTTGAGTAATGTGAAACTAAATATAGATTGTTTTAAATTGAAAACAAATAAACAATAATACATCAAAAAAATTCTCAGGATTTCTCTTAAAGTTATTTATTATATTTAAAATGAGAGAGACAGAAAAAGAAACAGATGATTAAGATGATAACAAACTAAGAGAAAGAGCATCATAAACAAATTCAAAAAACTCTAAATTGTAATAATTCTTTAATTTTGGATTTACTATACAATTCAACAAAATATTGAGATTTTATTTCTTTTTTGAAACAAAAATATTTTTACTCATAGGCAACTTGTAAAATAATATTTTCACATTGTAAAATTAATGTAGTAAAAACAGAAAACTCACAGATGAAATAATAATCTTGGCCAGGCCTAAACTCCAGACCTCCAGGTTGAGGTGTAAATGATCGAAATGTTATAGTGAAATACATAAGTTGATGAGGCTTATCACAGAGAGCAATTTTACGAGATGCTGGATTTGTTATTCGACATGAGTCATACTCTTCTTTAGATACCTGGAGAGAAAAAGCTCCTTAGTGAATAGTTTAAAACTTTTGATATTGATTGAAGATTGATAAAATTTATGATGACTGTTGTATATGTATATATTGCAATATTTTCCTTACAAAAATTTTCTAAGTATGGCTAAAAAATCAAAATGTGAGGCTTACATTAAAAATGATTAATTATAAAACTTTGCTATAAATAAAAAAAGAACATAAAAGATAACAAATAAGTAAGTGATTTAATAAAATAATATTTACATTGTAAATGATGTATCTTTCCACGTCTTCCTCCTTTGTACCTGGATTATACACAGGACATATTATGTTTACTTGGTCATATTCAAAAGGAATGTTTCCTTTGTTCACATCAATTATGTGATCTGTATTGTCTATTCTGAACCTGGAAAGAGAGGGAGAAAAAAAACGTAAAACGATATGTTAAAATTTAATCAGTAAAAACATATTTAAAAACTTGGAAGTACACTTTTTAAAAACTAAGGATTACATAAAAGAATATTCTTTGATAATAGAACTAATATGACAATATACATAACATGATTTGCCATACTACAAATCAGTAAAAACATTGCTTTTACGATTTAGAATAATATTTAAACTAAATTTTATAGTGAAGAATTTATGTCTAAATATCTTAGTGAGTCATGTTTCTATATTACAAAATTCGGCAAATTTAAAGAACGCGTCTAAAACGAAACATTTTTTTTTTTTTCCATTTCCGCTCTCCTTGATTAGCCCATTCTTATTAACAGTTCATTAAATGATGTGGTTGAATAATTATAGCAAAAAATATCAGATTTTCTTCGATATTGAAATTAAAGCAACGTATGGCAATATATTTTGCGCTTGGAATTAATAATTCCACATGAAAGAAAATTCATTTTCCGATTATATGTTATATAGACTGAAAGAAAATTTGGCACTTATGTCATGAAAGTGCGCTTTTTGGAATTTTTTTTTTAAGGATAATTTATCAAAAAGCTAAAATTGATGGGTGGTTTTAGTATTTCAAATATTTTCCCCCACAGATATATGATCATAACCTTATCAATCTTAAGCGGTTTATAATTACTAATATTCAAAGTGTATTTCTAATTATTCTTTTAAAAAAACAAAGTTATGTTATTGAAAAAAAAATCTTGGTTGTTTTTTCCGAATGCATTATACTACCCGGATGAAATCAACTTTCATAACAGGGTCAATGGCATATCCGTAATTCAAAAATTTTAGAGAAGAAAAAACGAATAAACAACAAATCAAAAGGAATGTTCGTGAGAAATAGTTACACTTTTAATACTCGAATAAAAAATGAAAAAAATTCACAAATTATCACTTAGGAATATAACATATACAATGTTATTTAAAAAGCATACTACTTTTATTTCAGTAGTTAAGCATTAAATGTCTAGATGGCGCCATGTATCACAACTGCTTCTGAATTAAAACTTTTACCTCACGCATGCGTTGATACAAAGTTTCATGGTGAATCAAAACAGCAGAAGACTATTAACAATTGGATAAAACAGACGGAAAGAGGCGGAGTTTAGATAACTTTCGAAGGCGGTATCAAAGGATGTTGGCAAATGATATCACCTGAAGATGCGCTGCTCCGCCCTTCAAAGACACAACTACACATTCATTTTATTTTTTGACTACCAGCAAAGGGTGAAATTAGTAATAATGTAGCAAGTTTTTGAATGTGACATTGGCTGCCGAGGCGTGAAATTTCTGCGGTCTCGGTGTTAAAAGTGAGTCATGTTTCAACGGAGGATGAAAAGTTTTTCACTCGGGCTACACAAAGAATGACGAAGCGTGGTAAATACAGTGCAACAAAAGGTTACTAATCAGTGGGCCGAATGATGTTAAAGAATGTTTTGGTTCTTGGAATGAGTGAATGAATGAATGGATTGCTGGAAACTGTGAAATAATGCAAAGTAACAAATGGATTGGTTCCACCCATCTGCTAAATAATCATTCAAATTTGTTTCCTTGATAGTCCAATATCCCAGATAATTTTGCAGGGAGTGCAAAGCTAATGGTTATGATCCAAATATATTCAACTTCCTTTCGAACAACTTATTCCAACTTCCTTTCCGTTCCATTTACGAAAGACGTAAATATATCACTTTGAAGAAGCATTTATGTAATATTTAAATATCTAAAAAAAAAAGTTTAAAGATTTAACTATATATCGTTATACTACGACTAAAAACAATGCCTCTAAATTTCGAGTATCGACAGAATAACAAATATTTGGTGCAATTCTATTTTACTGAAAACTGGTGGTAAAAGTTCAACATGTAATTTCATTAAATAATTTAATAGATTGTATGACAGGAACTCAAATGCATGCATATTTTGTTAACACATATAAATGACCAATTCCCCATTAAACGCATGAACTAAAATTTTTTTGGAGAAAACTTATTCTTGGTAGTTTTAGTAATGACTTTTTAATGTTTGATTTTTCACCTTTTTTTTTTTTCAAATTATATTACAATGTATATACACACATAAAATTACACAAGTTACTAATTATTACAACTGTTTTATCATTATTATTTATAAGAACAATTCCTTCAAACAAACAAACAAAATCACAGATTAAAAATATTCTGAAAACCAGAAAAGAAAACGATTAAAGATTGAATAAAAGCAACTGCAATCAATAAAAAGCACACAAATAGAGATTTAAATGTTAATCTATTTAAATAGCATGACCATACGAAAAATGCAGCGTTCTTATATTAATTAATCAAAATAAAATTTGTTTCTTGCCTAACAAGTGGTTCAAAATCATCATCAAATCAAATATCTCTTCCCTCCTTTTATCAAAAAAGTTTTTGAAAAAACGTATCATTTTTCTACAAAAATCGTCTGGTTTAAAGAGGAAATGAAATTAGAATGAGTAAAATAAGTAACTTGGTTCAGTGCAATATTTTTTCAATTAAAAAAAAAAACTATTCAGCTTATAAAAATACCTCAAAATATGGGAGGGGGAATTGTTTCAAGATTTACAGAACAAGCAAAATGGTCGACCCATACACGCTTCTTAAAATGAAACGCTATTAAAAATGTTCTTCAAATAATAATATTAGTGCAAAACGAATAAAACAAAACACGGCTGTGCATCACAATTAAGCAGTTTAAATAAAATCCTATTTTTACTTGGAAAAGCTCCAGTTATAGAAAAGGAATGTGATTTAAAAGATTAGGGATAGCAGGGTTTCCCCCCCCCAAAATGTATTGAAGTTTTTGAAGCATTTTATTAGCAATAAAATAATAGGTTATGTATTCAGAAACGATTAGTAATTTTTTTTAAAAAAAAAAATGATAATTGAATTCATTATTTCGCAATGTAATAATTCATTTTCAACCTGGCGACTACAAAAAATCAAGACAAAACTTTCTCTCTATTTCGCGCATATAAAATAGACCATTTAAATTCGATATTTTCAAGGGATAGAATTAAAGCAAAACCGATTTAAAAATAAAACTAATAACTCATTTAAAACAGTACGAAACTCAATAAACGGTTAAACAAGTAGCTAATAGAAAATCCTCTCACACCATAAAAACTCGATTATACACAATTTTTAAGGCTACAGTGAATGCTTGCTTAAAAAACTAAAGCTTCACATGCAAGTCCGTATTGAAGAGATAACAAAATTAATAACAAAACTCTGTAAACTACTTTTGAAAGAAATTCATGAACGAAATATTATCGATTCTTTACGGAATCATTTTTTTAATATATCAGACAGCCATTTATGACGCGTGTAAACAATTTTCTTTCGGCCTTAATTTTTTAAAAAAAATTACCATACATCCTGTGTTTTATGTCAAAATATATATACTCTAATATATAGATCGATCAAGAAGGGATCATTTTATATCCAAGGTGGGGGAAAATACAAAAGTACTGAAAACTGACATTATCTGGCAAAAAGACAACAATGTGAACGACAAATGGCAAAGGGGGAAACTTTTAAAGCCGATTTCGTTGATACAAAGGCCAAAAGCTATTTGAATCATTTGATAAATCATATTTATCAATACAATAAAATAATAAAAGTTAGTACCTCTTTATCATTAAATATTGTGAGAGTTAATGAACTAACTCAAAGAATACAAAATACTAGCTTTTATAAATTCAAGGAAACTTTTATAGAATTTATTATGAAAAGAACATTTGATTTAGTTGAAATACAGACAACATACATTGGCACCGAGCAAGAAACGCAGAAAAAAAATGTATAATTAAAAAGTTAAAAAAGCTAATTTACAATTTCACATTCACACAAATTTTCAAACCAATAAGAATTAATACATTCGTTTCTTCTACCACAATTACATTGCCTTTTCAAACATGCATACGTAAAGATCTTATAAAAAAAATCTAAGGATTTCACAATATTTAATGATAAATCGGGAGTTCAAATTCCAAACTCAAACATATAAACATTATTTCCCAATTTCAAGCGTGTCCTCCACCAACACGGTATGAAAATAAATAGATGAGCATTCATCTAATTTTTTCAAAGGAGTGCTCTGAGCCGTCCCACAACTCCTTAACAAAATGAAATATGCTTTACTCGAGACACATAACAAATAACGAATCAACACACCAAATAAGATCCAGATGGAAACTGCTTCAGGGAAAACCAAGCGAATTCATTCCCCCACACAATTTACAAAACTCTTTGAGAGCCCCATTCCAAAGTAGTCCCATTTATAAATGTATAAAACTGATTACCGAGAGGTATAAATACTTCACACGCTTCTCGATCTAGAGGGTGGTAAGCAGCGGGCCATGGGCGTCAACTCGCATTCTACCGCCGACCACCTGCTGGGGTGGCAAAAGGGTGCTTCATCTTTGGCTGTCGTTTGCCCAATTGACCAGGAAAAGATATTGGATTCTATTGGTGTTGATTTGCACCGCTTTCAGTGGGAGAGAGGACGACTCCAGGAGGTTCCTGTGGGTTTTAATTTGAGATGCAAATAACGTCTAGGAGCTTCTTTTTCCTTTTGAATTAAACAGAAAGGGAATCCATTTTCAAACAGGCGATTTGAATTTTCGTTCGCAGTTTTCGAATCGAATTAAACATTAAAAGATTATTCGAGTCTATGTTTCATTAAGAAATGCAAAATCGTCTATGTTTTTATTTTTAGAATCAAATATGACTTTATAAGCAGGGTGGGAGAGAGATCGCTTCATAATATAATTACAAAGAGAGGGGGGGAATCTTGGGGGAGAGAGAGAGACGGCATATTTTCCGAGAGCAATATAGAAATATCATTTGTTGCTTTTTCGAATTAAAGAAATACAAACGGAACGGAAAACTCGTTTTAGAATAATGTTCAATTATTTTATCTCGTTTATTCTTTTATCATCAAAACTATCTGTTACCTTGGGGAGGGGGGGCCATCAACTGATCTTTCAATTAAAAAAAATGCTAGTTAAACACACCCCCTAATTAAACAAAATACATTTACATCAAATAATAACACTTAATACAATTATTCAGTTACTCAAGAGATTCAATTACTTTATCATCAGCAAAACTTAAAATACTAAAAATGAAAAAACATTTTATCCAAATGTCGGATATGAAGTTGACAACTCGCACATAAACAAACGGACGGGCACTTCTTTTGGATACATAACATACAATCGAAACAAACGGATGATTTCCATTTAGATTATAGTTCATATTAGAACGTCACAGAAAAAATTAATTTATCTAAGGAACAGACAATAACCTTGAGGTAAAATAACAAACGAGAAAGCAGGCGTTATTCAACCAATGTCGCCAATAAGATGTAGCAACCTCAAAAAGTTTCAGATCATCCCTCCTCATCTTCCCTTCCCTGTTTTTGGAGTCTGCGGAATAATACCTATTAACCTGTAGGCCAGGTGACTGCATGTAATTTGTAATCATTTTTCACACCTCAACATTCCCCCCCCCCATCTCGATTTGGCAGCACGCCAAAGGCCAAATCAAAAAGTTTTGAAGAGAGGTAAACACTTATATATATTTTAAGAAATGATTTATTGTTTTCTTCCCTCGGAGGAAAAATATCTGCTTGTTTGAAAGCAAGAATAACAAAAAAAAAAAAAAAAAAAAAAAAAAACTGTTAGATTTAAGATCTTGCACACATTTCCATTCTATCTCGTTCACATATTTTTAAAATAAAATTTCAAAAGACTTGTTAAATTTTAGCTAATTATAAAATAAAAAATTTGATAACATTAAATTTCGTTTTAGTAATAAGGAAAATGACTGGTAATAGAAATATTAAACATATTAAAATACATAATACAATTAAAAAGTAACAAAAAATATTCGATGTATTTACAATAAAATAATTTTATTATAGCTTAAGATAAAAATATCATAATAACTAAATTACAATTAATATTAACCATAATACAGCTGAGTTATAACGAGAATTAAATTCCATATTATCGTTTGCTTATAATCTAAATATCATTAGACGGAATAAAAAAGTATATTCAAAGAGGGAAATAAAGTAGCCCATATTTTTGGTATCACAGTTTAGGTTCCCCTCAAATATATATATATATATATATATATATATACACACACACACGTAATATGCATTGCACAAAACACAGCGCAAGAAATTTTTTGTTTACAAAAGCAAATCTTTCGAGAAATACACGACCGATTTAAACCCGTTAACACAATTATTCTTTTATTTTTATTTATTAATTTTTTTCATATTTCAAATATTGCAATCAACAAACAAGCCCGCATAATCCCAAACAGATGGAAAGAAATATAAACAAACATTTCCACTAGATGTTAAGAAAAGATTGCATAAAATGCAATTGAAATTTATCAGTTTCCAAACCAGCTCAGTTCGCTGAAATCAAAACAAAAAATTCCGAAGACATTGGGGGAGGGGGGGGGGAGAAAGGAATGAAATAGAAAACAATCTGCAAAAGTGCGAAAAATAAAAATTAAACATTCTTTTTTTTTATTATTATTATTATTTGATAAGTTTGGCGAAAGGCTAGCTCATTTGATGAAATCATTCCGTCAGATGATGACGAAATATAACCACTTACGATCTGTGTGATCTTTATATGCTCCTCGAGATTGTGGTCTAATTATTAGGTTTAGTGCCTCCTCATAGTTTTACAATAATGATAATAATTATACAGAGTTCAGAGTCCCGTATGTGGTTTTCAGAGACGCTTCTGTGCTTCAAAGAAACATTCCAACTAAAGAACTGAAATAGTAGAATAATGAAGCAGAAAGGTTCCGAATATAAGTTGATGCTACTAGTTACATCAAAATGCACAATATTTAGAATTTTTTTTTCCTCTTATGATATATAACGTGTAATCCTGTTCACTAGAATGATGCGAAAGATGAGGGGGGAAACAGAAGTGCTAAAAGGCTCATAATATTTTAATAGAATTTATAAAAGTTAACTAAGATATTATTTCAGCTAAGGTAACTAAAATTAACTTTTTTTTTTTATTTAAAAATTTTTTCAACTTAATTAAATTTGAAAAAACAATATTATACTATAAAAATATATTCACATTCAATCATTTTAAAAAAAAAAAGATATCCACAGAACTTAATAAAAATGTTCATTGTACCATGGTCAATTAGAAAATTTCAGTACGTTTCTATTTCTTAATGTTGACTAAGCAATTTTTTAAACTTTTTGGTTAATTCAACTCAAATGAATTTAAAACAAAACGGAAAGAAAAAAAAAAAGTCATAATCTGTTCCCTTGCTACTTTAGCGAGGATTGGTTGGTCGGTTGTCAGGAATGAACATATTCCTCGTGGGGTATATTGAGCTAAATTCAAAGTGAAGATATTACTATTTGATCAAATAAAAGCATTTAAAAGTATCATTCTGAATAAAATAAAGAATAAAAAGTTGCTTCCTATAAAAATTAAACGCATGGAATAGAACCCAAGCAGTGTGAAAAATTAAATAATTTTCTTTGGGAGATTTTTCCCAACCAAATCAGTTTAAGATAATGAGTATACTGATTCAAATTATCTAAAATGAGCAGATTTTTAAAACCAGAATACGTCTCCCAGTTAAAGAACACAAACACAGTGATTACACATAGATGCGTTTTCTCCACGAAAGAGTAGGTCTCGTTGTGTCCCTGCCCTTTTATTTATTTATTTATTTGTCTTCTACTTGATAAGTAATTCCCATTTGAAACGGTAGATTTAACGTGTTCAGCAGCTTGTTTCGAGATTCCATTCATCTTGTCAATTATTATGGATTCGGATTTATCCTTTAGTAGGAAACGACTTTTGAAGCTATAAATGTGTGTAAATAAAAGTTTATATTAAGCAATGTAGAAGTAATTATCGATGTGCAAACCGAATATACATAGAATTTAAATTTATTAGAACTATTAGAAGTGCCACTTATTGATTCCAAATTAGAATCAACTATTTCACTATACAACGACGACCACATCTAGATTGAATACATAAGCAATAGTTAACTTCTAGTAACTTATACGTAAGCCTTCTTAAATAAATGTATTACACATACCAACAGTTTGAAAAAAAAATTTAAAAAATCCTAAAAACTAAGATGGAAAAAAGGATAGAAAATAATTGTTGCACGAATCGTTATTTTAAGTCTAAAATATTGAATTAAAAATCAAATCACAAATATAAATTTATTCAGCATAGAATGCTGTTGTAACACAATAATGCATAGAATAAAATAAATGCATAGAACTGTTCGTACTGAAATATATTCCCCCCCCCCTCCTTCTGAATTAGTAAGTGGAACTGATTGATTGATTGGTTGGTTTTGTTAACATAGCAAAAAAAGAAAAGAAAAAGCAACAAAAGAGCTATTGGCGACGGACCTCATAATTTTGAATCTCGTTCAAGTGACGATGACGACACTTGAGCTGGCAACCCTCCTCTCCTAACAAAAATAAATGTATTAATCAGTATTAGGGAATGATACATGCATTTTATTCAAAAATTATACTAAAAATAAACTTTTATAGCTATTCCCTCCTCCCTCCCCAATTTCAATTACCCATTGATTTTTTTTTTTTAATTCAGATAATATGTCCTTTCTAAAATGATCTGTAGATTATCTCTTCAGAATTCCAATAAAAAAAGAATTTAGTTTCATTTAATAATTCCTACAAATATTTTGTTAAATATTTCTTGAGGCTAAAAAAATGCATAAATGAAAACTTTTAATTGGGGGGAGGGGTCCCATTCTAATCGCTAAAATTTCTCCGAGAAACATTATTTGTTTCGAAATCATTCAGGGCTTCAAAAATTTATGCTTTTGGCGTTGAAGGCACTTTGGAGGCTGCTATCGGACAACTCAATCGAAAATCATGAGTTATATCGCAGTGGGCAATCAACGTGTTAATTACTAACTCCATATTCATAAAGGAGAGGGGGGAAGACACGTTAAATATGAATGCTACGAGACATTTTATACAAAAACTATATTCTATTGTGAAATCAAATGCAGCAAGTAACTATTCATGAAGAGGATAAACCTGTTGGAGCACCCAAAGGCTGTTGGGCAGGAGTGGTGTAATGATAGATTGGTAATAAAATGGGATGTTTAATATTCGACGAGGCCATTTAATCATTTTTTTGTTAATTCATCAAGCAGATAATTAAGGAGGCGAAAAGACTTGTCTCATACTCCATTTTCAATTAGTATACTATAATAAAGATTGATTTGCCTTGTTTGTGGAATGCATTGCTAATGTCACAAATTTAAGCAATTGAAGTGTAATGAATTCATGGCTAAAAATGATAAAACTATCTTCAATACAAATGTTTTCTCGATTGTCTGGTGATACATCATTACACTTCCAGTAAAGTAAATCGCACTGCATGGGAAAGAAATCGGAAGGTGTTTTGAGAGCAGATTTTAAATTTAGTTTACAGACTACATGTCTGAATTCACTTAAATCACTTTGAACACATTTAAATTGAGCAGTCCATCACTAGTACACGTGGAATGGGTCAAGTTTTCCACCTCAAATCGTATTACTGTCATAAGAAAGTCCTAAAATGAAGAACTTTCTCCCCTCCCCCCCCAATAAAAAAGGTCGAATCCCTATAACTCAGTCCTACGTCGAATCCCCTATAACTCGGATCCTATATAACTTTTCCTATAACTAACTCGGATCCTATATAACCCCTATAACTTTTGAAAAACTATTTTCATTACTGAAAACTTCAATGAAGTGAAAAGCTAGGAATGTATGAAATGAAAGGGACTTCACAAATAAGTGCAATTAAAACCACTTTCACCGCACTTTTATTGTACACAAATTAGACGTATTTATCTCCTGTAAATATGATTCGTATTTGATTTATTCAAAATAAAGATATTTTTATGTTTTATTTTATTTCATTTTTTATCATTCGCCTAATTTTTTTCCATCTTGTTATACCTTTGGAGCGAAAATTAGGAGAAATCCCTTTTTTCTGGATTATATGAACTCTTGTTTTTCCTCTATTGACCCCCCTTTTTTTTTGCGACAGTGATACATACATGCTTCGCAAGATAATTTGTAATAACTTCAATAAAAGGTGTTAAATTAAAACATGATCGATCGCTATTTTAATTCCTTCATAAATAAATACCAGAACATTGACGAAATGCTTCATATATAAAATATCAGTCATCACGACAGGTAGCAAATAACGTCTAATATATGGGCAAGACCCAAATACTTCAAATTTGAAGCTGAAGTCAAATAAAACTGTACTATCGAAATTAGATTGAATTATTCCGTTTTGTATAATCCAGTAATTATACGATTATTAGAACTCTTATTCTGTAAAAGTCTATGAAAGATGTATGTATAACATTTATAAAAAGAGAAGAGAGGATGTTTAAGCTAAAATATGACATTAACGTTAGAGCGTTTTTCTGTAATAAAACTGTTTCATGTTTTGATTCCATTTGATTAGCACTACGCGAAAGCAGCTTTAAGAAATGATAAATTCGCAAAGGTGCAATGATACATGGTGCATCTTAAGGCCTTTTACGAATACCAAATAATATGCATGAATATAAAATGTGAAATATTTATATTGCATAAATACTTGGACATAAATACACTAAAACTCACCAATTTTCGAAAAGAAAATGATCAAGAATTTATTATTAAAACGGATTAATAAAACCAAATTTCTATTTAAAACAAAACACGAGGGAGAAAACTGATTGCAGACCAATAAGCCATTTGCAGTTATTGAAAGTCATTATTTAGGCCGATAACGAATATACAAACCTTTTTTTTAAACGCTAACTAACAAGGTCTATTCGAACTATAATGAAAGTCAAGGTCTTGTAAATAAAATATAAGTGGGAAAAAATCCCATTTTTTCTACTTTTTACGTGAGAAAACATTAAAACAGCTTCCTTGTTTGCAGCGAAATTGAAGACCATCCCCGACCACCGTTGTAATGTATGGGGAATCACTTAATGGAGAGGGCACGAGAACAAAAAATCGTGCATGGGGATAGTTAATCTATGTTAGTACGTTATAAACATCTGCATTTTTCAACCGCATTCTCTTTAACAAGCAGTGTCATTGAGTATATCTGATTAGTGGTATTAGAATTAGATTAACAAGCTGTGAGTAACAGACAGCTGAAATGATAGAAATCATGCTAATGGAAATATATTTTGGAAGAAAACTGAAATATAGAGACGGTAACAAAGTATCATTTTCTTAAATGCATTCCATTTATATGAACTGACATGTAGTGAAGGGTGTGCAAAAAATTTTTTTTAACTGTTTGGTCTTCTCGAACTACTATATCTTTTTTAAAAAGTTATTTTATTTCAAACATTGGATTGAAAAGACAAAATCTTATTTTTCTTGAGTTGAATTCCACATTATTCACATTCAACGAGTTTGAATTAAAGAATAATAAAATAAATCATTTACAGTGAGCTACAAATTTAAATCAGATTGACTTAATTGCCTCGATACCGAGGTATAATATTTTCAATGAATAATGTAATGAATAAGTTAAATCACATTTTCGAATATGCTTGTAACTAACACAAAATTGCGGAATACTTGAAGAGAATTCTACATAAAGATAAATTTTCAACAATCGCACCATTGTGTTTTAATTTAAGGGGTATCAGGACCCTTAATTTTCAAAAAATGGGTCGGAAATGCCATTTTTTTAAGACTTATGTGTTATGCATAAAAATCACCTCAAATAGATGAAATTATTTTTCTGAGTTTCAAATGATTTCATATGTGTAATTTAATAGTTAAATATAAAAATTTATTTTTTTAAAAAAAGTTATTGATTGTATTTTGAAGACTTCATCCCCCCTCCCCCAAGAAATGTGAGTTTCACTTCATGTAAAACGTACAGTTCAAATATTATGCGAATACCACCAAAATAGTCTCAAACTACACGTAATTTTTGTTTTCAGGTGCTGAACCTATTTTATTTTTTAAAAAAAGTATTTAATTGTTTTCAAAAAAAGGTTCAATTTAAAAATCGTAAATTTTTGAAAACTAAATTTTTTTTTCAAAAAATGTTTTCTATTCAATTATTTTTAATTTAGGTTTAGGCTCTAGAGAACAATAATTAGAAGACACGTACGAATTGCTAACAACTAGTGTAACGTTCAACTAGTGTCCATACGTTTTAAATAAAATTTGGAAAAAGCATGTTTTGAGAAAAATGAATTTAAAGTTAGAAATTTGAATAATTTCATAACCAATGTAACAGCCGGTATGAAAGACCTCTCATGTACTAATTAAATCATTATTTTACAAATACACATAATAAATATGTATTATTAACTTGGTTTAATTCACTTTGCAGGCCACAAACATCTTATACAAAGCCGGTTGCAGTTGTTTCGAAATTTTTGGAGTTTTAAAATATACACATATATTACAAACTGTTACAGTATCGTTGACTTAAATTTAGGTTTAAGCTGCACAAAATAACTTTTTAAAGGTACGTAACTACCATCATTTATATACAACACACTCTACTTTATCTACCTCGTCAAAAATGTAAAAAGAAAAAAAATTCTAGAAAAATATTTATAAAGGTAAAATTTTGAATAATTTTAAGTTTATTTTAGTTAATCACGTAAAAAAAAACCTTTATAATTATAAAAAGAACTTAATTTTAATAGTCTATGGCTCTATAAATGACAATCAATCAGCAAATCTAAACATAATCTACACTTTTGACTCTGTGACTACACTTAACCATTCAAAGTGACTTCAATTTGAATGGCTATATCTTTGAAACCGATAAGAATATCAAAAACTGGTTGGTGTCAAATTATTCAGAACAATCCATAATACATGAAAATATAATCTTCAAAAAACCATTTTTTTGAATCGATTTTCAAGGGGAATAATATCCTGTGAGCAATTTGTTTTATTAGATATTTATAAGGAAGAAACTATATTCATTACATTTGAACACGCATAAAATACATATTCCAAGAAAGAAGAAAATTTCAAATCGTTTTTATAAATAACTATACCAAAAAAAATCATTTAAATAAATCCATATGCCATACACAAAATTATGAAACACATAAAAAACAGAAGAAAAAAAAATCAAAACTTAATATTGATTTTTTTTAAAAAAAAACCTAAGCATTTCAAACATATGACCGTCATGAAAAATGAACTTATTTCGCACACTGATAAGAAAATTTAAATAAATCGCAAACTAATGCAGGTAAAGCTATGAAATTATATATACATACATATACGCAAAATTTCGTAGCTCTTCATAGTTTTAAAAATTCCATAGCATCTAAATTTTGATCAGTTTTAGTTTACTGTGTTCCTTCAAACTCCACCCAACAAAAATATACAGTAACAAAATAATCTACGTCCACACTGAGGGGGAATAACTCCAAGTTATTACTTTCAAAAAACAGAATCTTAACAATAGATTTCGATAGCGTCTTGCCGAATAGAATACAAAGATTATTCGATCGCCTTCCTCCGTCATCGACAGTCCCCTTGTCCTCCCCAAATATAAATGCCCCCCTACCTCCCTTGATGTGCTTTTGATAGATGAGGTCGTAGAACAGGAATCTGTCTCATTGCACAAAGCACATAAACGGAACCGCTGGATGAGTTCCATTGAAACGGAATGTTTTGAGACAAGTTGGAAGATTTCAGAAAAAAACTTGGAATGGATGTGAAGTTTTCAGAGAAATGTTATGTTGTTCATCAAAAGAATCGAAAGACGCTATAGAGAAATACACCTGCAGTTGATTAAAATGCCTTATACAATAGAGCAATAGAGTCTCCAAATTTAATGTATATTCTAAAACATCAATTATGAATCCAGAATTTTTATTTAATGAAATGTTATAAATTTGTTTTTATAATTTTTCAACCATGTTTATGACCAATATCACATACACACACACTTTTTGAAATACTGCAATAAATCGCGAAATTTCTTTACAGTATATTCAACTCACTAAAAATGCAATATTTAAGCGCATTGATTGTTTTGTTGGTAACAAGACAAGGGGGGGATGAAGTACTGATTGAAAAATTGCACTGAGAAAAAATAGAAAAATGTACATTAAGTTCAATAACAGTAAAATGAATATCTTCATAAAAATTTATAGTTTCAATCTGCCATCTTTAAAGATCTTGGGAAAGCGAGAAAACTCTAGATGATATCAAATGCACTGGTGGGTACAACGAAATCTATTTTGCTCGATACATGTACACAATTTATACCTTATAAACTAATAGTCTCGTTGTCCAACTAAGTCCAATGGTGTCTCAAGTAGAATAAGCAGCAAATAAAACAGCACTTTCACATACCTATGTGATCAAGCAGTCTTCCTTACAAGCATTTTTACACACACATAGGCATTTCATAATGGTAGATATGGATTGGAATGATGTGAACGACACAGCGAAGTACCCCTATCATCCCTTGTCAATATTTTCACTCGTTCTCATATATGCCTTATCTAGCAATGCGAAATTTCATACACAGCCTCACAAAGGAGATGGTTGGGGATGGGGAAGGGGACTACGATATTTGAAGAATTCTTAGAAAAGCGGAAAACATATTGGTTTCCTGTCGTCCACCTTTTCATTTTTCGCTTATTTTCCTAACATATATTGAACAGGGATTTTTTTTTTTTTTTTTTTGAATAAGAAAATATTGAAAAAAGATGAAATGGCTTCTTTACTTGCCCAGCCAGCTATATCAATAAATATGCAATAAAAGCTTCTGGACAAAGAATTGCAACATGTGCGTGCGGATACTTCCTTTTTTTTTTTAAAAAAAAAAAAAAAAAAAAAAAATCTTATATAAATCATAAATGCTCCACAGAAGTAAATTGTAAAAATGTTATACCCATTAAAAAACAACAATGAAATATAAAAGAGATAAATATATTTTTTGAAGATTAATAAAGTATGAGTATTAGTAACATTACTGTAGCCAAAAAAAAAAAGTAGAATAAAGTTTGATGCGATTTTATAATTGAGATAATTCATTATAACAAATTATTAATTTACAACAGGAAACTCTCATGGTGATTTCTACAACTGATTTCATTCACGGTGCACTCGAGTTAAGCTATGGATTATTGGTAACACTCGAGGATCAATCTTGAAGGACATATCCGAGGAGTGAGAAGATCGAAAGCTATCCGAAACAACGGAGCAGGAACAATTTTGCGAGAAGTATATTTGCATGCGGTACACTTCACCTTAAACTTAATTTCCACTTTTAAATAAACATATCCTTTGGTATTTGAAAAGTTTAATACCCTAATTAAGCAACGTTTTGAATTTTTTTAAAAAAATTGTAACCACCGGTATTAATTCTTCAACGCAAAGATGCCGTATTTGATTTGATGCATTTAATGGTTAATGAATTAATCAAAACTGATTTACCTTTTTCTTCAATTTTTTTTCAAATAATATGATTTAATTTATTAATCAAAGATGTGGTATTTGATTTGATGCATTAATACCGATGGTCACAATTTCTTTAAAAATTCCAAAACGCTGACCAGATCGATTTTTAGTACATTGAGGAATTCAATAAAGAAAAAAGCAAAGTCATTCTTCAAGCTTACGACAAATTATAAAAATAAATATCAACTAATAAAATAAAAATAAAAAAAACACACACAAAAGAGAAGGGGGAAAACATGCTTTTTGTTTCCCAGCCACATGGTTATGACATCCACTCTAATGGAGAACCATCGAGATGCTATTTATGGAAGAGGATGCAATAATTAAAACTTTTAATTGATCCCGACGGAAATATAACTCGGGACCAGAAAATGAAATAGATTTTAATTAATTTTCCGGGTAAACGGGGGAATCAAATCCCCTTTCCACCATGAAAAACAAATGCACTGGAGCTCAATTAAATCCTCGATCGCATTCCCATTTCGCTTAATTAATTAGTCAAAATTTTTAATCCGCATACTTCGAATGAAATTTAATCCGTAAGCATCTTTTCCCATTAGGGAAGCCTAAAATTGATCGAGGAATAAATAAGAGGGAATGAATTGTTGATTCGTGCATAATTACTGGAAGCACCACTTGTTAGCGAGTTGAATTCAGAGAAATTCTATTTTCACAAAAATAAAAGTGCAGCGCGAAGCTCAAGTTACAGCTACGACAAATTCCTGAGAGCTCATTCCGTTTGGGATGCATTACATAACAAGAAAATTCAACATCTTAAAGCATCCCGTGGCTGCCAACATACAGCTTTCGATGAATTGTGCATTGTACAATTACAAATTGTTTAGGTAATGAACCAGTTTTATAAATCCCAGAGATAAAAAATTTTTACTTGTTTTTATAAACATATTCTTACAAATACAAAACTTCTTTGTCAATTAAAAAAAAGACTTAAGAAAGGACAGCGCACTTAAGTTTAAGAAAAATGCAAATTCTCTAACGAAGTAGCAGTTTTGTTTGACTACAAACGAAATAAGGAAAATAAATTTTAAAAAGCATAATTAAATAATTCACACATCTATTAGAATAATTGATCTTGGTCCAAGAAGTGAATTATTCAGAAAAACCAGGGCTTGGTAAAAATTCTTTGGAACCGAACAGATATATGAATTCAATTATTTTCGTTCATATCAAAGAAAAACAATATTTAAAAATAACTTTTGTTCTTTCTTGAATAATTTTTTTCCCCTCGGAAGAAAAATTTTAAAATTAAGTACACGAATGCACACAATTACAAATGTCGGTCCGTCTCTCGGTAAACGATGGAATAATGCTATCCTTCTTTAATTACAAAACGTTCGTGAAAGAACGCAAAAAGAAGGGAATAACAATTACCATAAAAGTTCCAAACTTCATGTCAGCGAATAACACAGCCAAGATTTATTATTTTTCGCCAAAACATCCATAATCACCAGACGCATATACAGTAAAGGAGGGTTAAAAAAAATATTAGTTAGCGAAATACAGGACGCATTTTAATCTGGCATGTATATTGATAAAGAAGCAAAGCAGAAAAATAATCTCGGGTAGAAATGAGGGTGAGGTTTTACAAAAATGCGCTCAACCTTCAGTAACGGTCCTTTAATGAGTCCACATTTTAATGATGCTTCTTTAAAATCCTTGCTCTTTTCTTTCGAAAATCCACCAAGTAATTATTTACTGAATCGAGAGAATTTTAAATTCGAAACTTCAGGGAGTAATTCGAAGCTCATTTTAAAAGTATTAAAAGAGGTTTAACAGTTGGCCCACGCTGTTTTTAACCTCCTCCGCTTCGTTCGGGCCTGACTTTTCCAAACGATATTCGTTAGTGGAGAGAAGGACAGTGTCGCAATTAATAATTATTTTCTCACAGTAAGTTACTTTGTTAATTCCAACAACAGAGGTGGAATTAGCGACACAAGCACTTTTTCCGATGAAGTTGTTCTCGTGTTCCATCTAATGCTTTAATTCAAGAGTTTTAAAGTTTTCATTTTCACTTCCATGTTTTCCAGCTGGTATAGAGAACAAGCAGAAGCGCGTAATATTTATATCTTTGAAGTTACGAAGCTTGTTTGCCTATTTATAAATTAAAATGTTCCATTACAATGCTTTTCACTTAGATTTAAAACCTCGGATTTATGTGTAAGTTTAAAATTTAAAAGTGATGTTACAGCCAGTGACAAATAAATGGAAGTATGCCAGTGATACATCATTTTATAACTAAAAACACGGAAGTTTACATTTAATTTAATATTTACAGTGGAAAAATTCATGATAATAGAGTCGCGATCATTCTTTTTTCATTTACTAGGATCGTTCATTAAAAGAAGTTAATTGGAATTTCGATTAGTGATCGTTTAAATTCGATTTATGGGAAAGTTTCAAGGAAAAGATATAACGGGAAACATTAAAATAGGCATTTCTGAAACCGGCTTTATAAAAAAAAAAAAAAAAAAAAAAAAAAAAAAAAGTCGGATGAGCGGAGGTTTAAGGTTGTTGGTTTAAGAACAGAAGAGATCAAAATAAAAAGCTTTATTTTCCAAAAGTTTTAGAATAAATTAGTAATATATATATATACATACACACACACGCACACACACATTCATGGCATGAATATTCTGAAATGAATGTATCCAATAAAAATTATTTTTTATATTTCAGCTAAGTATGATTAAAAAGAAAAAAACTTATAAAAATTGTTTCCCTGTTTTCGAAATTTGCTCCATCGATTTCAAATTCTACTAGAATAAAAAAAAAAATAGTACGATTGTTTATCAGCCCTTAAAAGGATTAAGTAAAATCTGTACGACACAATGATATAAAGCCTATAAAGGCATGATCAACAAAATTATGTACTCAAATTTTTACAAAATGCTAAGCCTCGTTAGCTTTCGTAATGCGTTAAAAACCTCATGGTACTTTCTACCAGCCGTTAAAGCAATAAAATACACACTTTTAACTATAACCTAACTAAGAGGCAATAAAAACAAAATGAGCACCCCCTCTGTTTCGAAGAAAAGCAATCCAGATTCGAGATACCCCACTATAAAATATATGGGCAATAGTCTATTGGTTACTGTCTGCCATTCCCTCCCTACAAGACATACCGCATAAGTCACCCTCAAAGAGAAGCAACAGTGCATCAGTTGGGAATAGAAACCCCGGTGAGACCAACAGACATTTGAAGCGAAAACTGGTAGCAGCAAGAGTTCAATGATTATAACAGAGGATTAAAAAAAAAAATCAGTAACTATTTGATAGAATTAGACTGAATAAGGCTCGGTTTTTATTTCATCAGATGCCTGAAAATTTATGATTTACCATCATTTTATACTTAAGCGTTTCTTTTCATGCATCACTCGCACCGACGCTATAATTTTGTTGAACCATATTAAAGGCAGCCATCGATAAGTTTTGCATTCAGCATTACATTAAAATCCAAAAATTTAACCGATTAACAATATTATAAACGAACAGAATATAATCGATTAACAGTAAATATTCTACAATCAATTTTTACACTTAAACATACTAATAAGCGGGGTGACTTTTGTCTTGAAAATAAAAGCTTTTCAACATGCGTGTATGTTAAAGAAATTTTGTTGGAAATAAATCGGGATAGAATATAGAAAAAACATCGGAAGACAGTACATTTCTAGAGATAACTGGTAAAATTCCAATAAATAAAAAACTGTTTATAAAAAGCACAGATTTTGGTTAAAAAAAATTAATGAATCTGATAAGAATCCTGATGATGACGAGCCGTTTGAAGCCCAGTCAGTATCACCTGCTTGAAACAACAGCGTGGACTGGGAACTGGTTCTTATTTTCGGCTGTCTATTTACGCTCGTAAACACCACTTCAGTCTCTAGCCACCCAAGAGGTGGCTACACCCCCTGTCACGCGGGGTGCTTCAAAAAGAACCCCATGCAGTCTTTTTTTCCGATTGTTACTCGCTCCAAATAGACGATTGATTCGAACAGACTGATAATTATTTTGAAAGGCAGAAAATACAAACATTGTTCAACAAAATAGAAGAATGTTACAAGTCTTACATACTTTCAAAATATCAACTCATTTTAAGATCTGGCGTTGAAATTTCTTCAATGTCAGTTTAAACTATTTGAAACTAATGTACAATGAGGAAATGGATGCATTAACTTCCAATTCAAATTTATTCGATCCCACGAAATATAAAAAAGAACATTCGGTATCTACTCATTTTATTTTTATACATTCACATTCAGAACGTTTCCGGGATATTTTAAATAATGCTACGGTTATGAAATTTGAAATGCAAATTTAAAATGAAAAAGACAGATTCCATAATTATACTTTCATAACATACACAAACGAAGAGTTTTTAATTAAAAGCATTGTTACAACATAGAGTGTCGTCAAGGTACTGAATTTCAATACAATGCTTAATGTTTGTCGCCAATAGCTCACGTGTTGCTTCTAGTGCGACGTTAATAAAACCAACTAGCGAACCAACTGGATTTCAAAGGCAAAAAAAAAAAAAAAAAAAGAATATATCTGTCCTGTTTTGCATTTCAACGACGATGGGGCAATCTTGATTTTAAACACTTCAATATTTTCATAAAAATATATACCTTTAACGCTTTCAAACAAATGATTTACTGAGAAACTTCTAAAATTCAAGTGATATATTAATGATCTTTTGAAATAAATTTACAACACAATATTACATATATTTGATATAATTCAATAGAAAAGGTTATATTATTTCCTATAGTTCGAATTTTAAAAAAGAAAAGAAAGAAACTTTTAAACAGTCAACTAGCTTTGAACACATAAAACGCAGTTTTCATTTTAAACATGCTTTGTGAGTCTTGCCTCTTTTAATTCTCAACTAGACACCGGTTTGACTATTTTGTTTGTTTGTAAATCATTTCATATAATTTGTATTATTGCAGCTCATTGTTTATCAAGTATTATTCATAATGAACAAAACGATGCCTTTTAATGAATCGAAAATGAACCAGGTAATGTATAAAAAAAAATGATTGCACGAAAGCAATGAATAAGACATTTGGTATTCATATACAGGATTATTCATAAAGCACTGAAGTAACAACGCATTAATTCACTGAACAGAAGCAGAGAGGGGTTGATTCCAGTCCTTCTACTAAAAGAGATGATTAATGTCCTAAAAAAATTGCCAGCCAATTATGAATCTTCATAAAATGCGTGCAGTTTTTTTTTTTTTTTAAATCAAACGATCTCATTTTAATCCGACTATGGTAGATCTAAACAATTTTAAGTACTTACGTTTCTGGCAGGGGAAAAAAAAGGTGGGGGAAGGAGTTTCCCTGGATCCCATGTAATTTTAAATACTCATTCATAAGGAGCTTTCGAAAAGCCTCATAATAACCGGCAGTATAATGATTAAGGAATTAATGCTCCCTTTTCCCTGCTTTCGTCCCGAAATCTCTATTCTGATCTCTTCGAAAAAACAAATGCTTCAGCAAACAATTAAAAAGCGATTAAAATCCTCGTGCGCTCATTATGAAGAAAATAAACTAAAATAATGCAAAGTACTCGAGGGGGGGGAATCCATGAAAAACAACTGTTTCCCCACAAAACTACAGTAAGATGCTAAAATGAATATTTGCCGAAAGAACTGAAGGAGGAAACATTGCGAGCTTCAAATTAGAATTTTCTTTTCTAAATAAAACAACATTCTAAAAAAAAAGTGTGTGTTGTTATTTTTTTAAATTTAAACGTGAATATTTAAATTTAATTTAAGGCCAGTTTCGTAAACAAAAAAATTATCATAAAACATTTCGTAAATAGGGAAATGTAACTCAACAAAACAAAAGTGTATTTTATTAAATTACAAAACTTCGAATAAGAGTAGACTCAGTGTAAAATATTAATGAGAAATTTCTGAAACATAGGCAAAAAAAAATTTAATTCCTTCAGTGAACTTATCAGAATTGTTGTTCCCAAACAAACTGAAATCTTTTTTCTTCGACCTCACATTATCGGTAAACTTTAAAATACTATCCAAAACAACGAGATACGATTATTTTCAGAGGATTTCCGCAAAATCATGGAAATCCAAAAGAGAGTAAAATACTACTTTTCTTCCAAATATACTCACATTTCAAAATTAAGTGCACATTCAATGCAACATTTTTCGAGTTCAATGAAAACACGCCAACTGAAAATTTTACTACCGAGTATTTTCCACGAAACTGCACAAGCCTTTTGCAATTTTACGATAGATTTACACGTCCCTTTTCACACAAAGCACAATAGGCAGAATTGCCGAAGAGCAACAACCGATAAGATTTTTAAAAAAAAGTTCCACTCATATCATACGAAAAATTTCTAGGACTTTTCATACTACTCAAACGATAAAAGTTTTCTTGTGTGTGCGTATCGTTTTGAAGCAAAAAGTTTAGTAAGTTAATATATGTTTTGGTCATCATAATTTGATTCTTTCAGCAAAATTTAAAGCATCTATCCTGTGATTTATCATTCGATGCAGTTTTAAGCCTTCGATCTCAAAGGAAAATTCAGAAATCATTACTAATATTTAAATAATAATAATAAAACTAGACTATAAAATCTAGGTAAAGTTAATGAATGAAACCCCTACTTCCGAGTTAGTAATTACGACTCGTCGTTATAGTGGTTAATTTAATTAGTCAGAAGTGTGTTAAACTTGCTTGTGTATTAAGTTTTCCATTTTTTTTTTAAACATTCTATATTATTCTTCATTTCCTGCTGCACTTTTCGATACCAAGCATTTGGCAATTTTCTATAAACATAAGTTATTTTTAAAAAAAAATCAAAAAAATGTTTTCGCAAAGATCAGCGTTTCAACGAACAAATCGCATACTCAGTAAATTTCGATATGTGCTTACGTTTCATTTTATACTGCTCGGAGCCTCATTAAATATTTTAAACACAAGGACGAATTAGTTGAAAACTTATACCCGAACTCTTTGCTTCTAATAACTTTTTAATGAGTTCAAAAGACACTGGTACCGTAACGAATGCAAATGTTTTACAAAAGAATGATACAAGCAAGTGTGCTCCCATTTCATTACTCAATTAAAGTAAATATTGGTAAAATAAATAAGAAAGTATATCGAACTATTCATTTTATTTTTGCTTCAAATCTATTGTAATGTTCTATATTACAATAATCTATTATAATGTTATTTGAAGTTCCATGATTATTTGAAAGTTACTAAAAAATCGAGGAGTGGCTTTGAAATGCGATGGAATGACTGGTGATTAAAAGAATGCTCCAGAAATCAACAGAAAATCTGTTTTGGCAATGAAAGTAATAAGGCAAAATATTTATTTATTTATTTATTTAATTATGAGGAGTCCACCCAATCATATAGAACATAAATCATATGATCCAATCAAAAATAACTTGCTCGTAGTGTAAGAAGAGGTAAAAGAAAGTATGAAAAGAGAAATTCACATTAAGTATTATTGACATCTCATAACATAAAACTATCCGCCATGATGCTATTACGAAAAAAATGGGACACAAAATCATTGGTTTGAGGGGCACATAGAGGATTTTGTGTTGTCCTAATATAATGAACATAAGTTAAAGGTGTTCAATTTGACCTCGAATACAGAAATAAATAAATAAAATAAATATTATAATTTAATTTAAAAAAAAAAATTGAGAAAACAACGGTGAGCTTAATGGTATGCTGTGAATTTTAATTGGTTAGAAATGCTTCACAAGAAAAATTATTGTTAACTACAAACAAAGACATTCCCTGTCCTTGTGCAATAGGTAGATAAGGAGATTAAATATAATAATTACGTGAGGAAAAGAAAATGGCGGAAAAACTGGTGGAAATAAGTACGTGAGTGGAAGTCGAGGTTTATAGCACACAAGAGCAAAATCTGATTATGCTGCGCTAAACAGGGTGTATCTATGATTTAAAAAGATAAAATTTGGTTGATAAGAAAAAGTCTAAAATATATAAGGATCACCAGGAATCGGGGGGGGGGCCACTCGTCACCCATGGTTACCGAAGACAGTAAACTCCACAGGAATGAAAAAAGATCACTAGGTCATGATGTCTGTATTTACTTAAAGAAGGTAAGCCCTCGAGGGGTTTGTTGGTACTAAGGCAAAGTTTAATTAATAAGCCAATTTATTACTAAGGAAATTTCATTGTGAAGAAAATATGAAGAACAAATTAGGTAATGTTAGGTCATTTGTGAAGTTCTGTTGAAAGTAACGCATGCATCAGTTTTGTTCTGTAATTCAAGATGCATGGTATAGTTATAATTTTGCTAACAGCAATAATACCTTGTATATAATTACACAAGCACAAAACTCTCATTCCAAAAACAGTTTAAGAAGTCATAAAACCAGAATGTGCTGATTTATACCGTACAACACTATTGAAAAAAGGTGACAAAACGCAGAAAGTCTGAATTCGTTTAGTTTGGAAATGATGCCTAAAGACTGCTGAAATCTAATCTTCAGGTTGCAGAGATTACCTGGAATCTTTCCACTTGCATTTTCTAAATCAAACTAGAAGCAATGATTTGCTCCTTCTTTTACTTTAATCGATACTAACAACTAATGACAACTTTCTGCAATCAGAACAAATTGTGCTTTATTTTTTTAAGCAATGAAGTTCGACAACAAAGTTCAATTGGACAGGGGGATTTTTTTTCGCGAAGTTGAGAAAAAAATAATTTAAAAAAAAAAAAAAAAAGCATAAAATGTCTATCGTTTGAAGAAATCCCCCGTTGATAAAATTTTCGACATAACTAAGAACTAGATTAAAACAATAGCCGTTCACACCGTTCTTGCTTGAGGAAGAACTCTTTCTTGGACGACAGCTGGCGTTTATGAAACGTGTTAGTGTTACCATTTGTGCTGGCATCCATTACTGCCTGGTTTTACCATTATACATAGAAAAACAAGCAACAATTAATTCAAACACTTGCTTCCGGTGAATATACTCTAAAAAAGGCGAAGCTATTGTAATTGTTTTATTAACATCACAATCGAAAGCAACACGAAGGCTATTGGCGACGGACCTTGCAATTTTCAACCTCCTTCAAGTGACGAGGTCGACATCAGAGCTGGCACCTCCTTCTCAAAACTTCCATATCATGCCACAAAAAGAAGGCGAAGATGGTCTCACTGAATGGAAAAGTAGTGGCGACGATTTTGGGGAGAGAAAGAGAGTGGGGATGGCATTTTACTCTTGAAAAGGAATTTTTTAACGATCACTTGACAATACTATAATGATCCCATTCCTAACATCGGTGATATCTGAGAACCTTCGTATTTTAACGCATGGCTCTTTCGAATTAACATGCTGTGAATTTACCTCGAATAAAATTTGCTTAAACTATCATAAAAATACTTTTAGACTTCATATACTCTAGGGGGGGGGGACTCAATGTAATTTGATGATTACATATCGAATATTAAAATTTGAATGCTCAAATTTCCTCAACAATAAATATACTCGAGACATTAAATACTTGACACTACTAAAAACATCAAGGATTAAACCGCGAAAACAACGAAATTAATCAAAACCTCAGAAAATGGTTTCCTAAAAATTCAAATAAGATGAAGAAGGGGGTGGGAGAGACACTTCCGAGCGTAATGTAGCGAATAGATCAAAGAAAGGAGGATAGTATGAAAAAAAGAAGTTAAGAATCGAGCATATCCGGTTCGAATTCATCCCGTCAACACACTCGTATTCATATCGCTGGCATCTGAAGAGATTCTGGCATTGTTTCTCGCTTTCATATTAAAATAAAATGCTGTTCAAACTTTGGGTACGGTCGAGTCAAGAGACGGAGATAGAAGGGGGGGGGGGGAGATATATCACTCTGTTGTTAAAAGCAAAGCGCACAAATAAAAGCTTTTGCCTAACAATCAGAATGCCTAGATGGAAGAGGGGGAAGGAGGAGAGAATCGCTCATCTGCGAATTTGTCATCTTTTTCTCCACGCTTGGTAGCATGTCATTTTTCATCTGCTTCAAGTTTACATTCAGATTCTAATTTCAATTCTCTACCAACTTTCTCGCACGGTTGTAGTGGCGCTTATAAAAAGTTGAAAAAGGAGTTTGACAGCAGGGTAAATGATTCTTTTGAATGGTCCTTTCAAACTTTTTTTAATAAGCCTTTCTGGAAATTGTGGGGAGCTTCTCTTCCATTTAAATTCAACTCTAAAAAGAATCAAAGAAGCTTCCGTTTTACGAACAGATGCTGAAATGAGGATTAAAAAAAATAATTTTAATTATCAAAAGAAAATCAAAAACAGATAAGAATCAGTTAAATAGACACAAATCTAAAAGGAAAAAAATTATGTGGAAGCTAATTCAACAATTCGTTGATTTCTTTCAGATACAGAACTCGGAAACACAATCGAAACCCTTTAAATCCAAGAGTCATGGGAAAAAATTTCGATACACCGAAATACATGCAGAAAAAAAAAATTCCATCACTCTCTCACTAAAAACAATTATGTACAGCTTCTTTTCTGAATAAAGAAGACCTAAAACATTAAGCTATCAAAGAAAACTATATTACAAAATGTACAAATAACGTAACATTTTCTTACTCATGATATACTAAAAGTTAAATGTTTGTGTACAAAAATCGAAATGAAATTTTTACTCAATTTTTCACTAAGAACTTCCTAACGTCTTTTTGAGTATAATATTTTGCTGAAACCGTTTCAAAAGAATGTTAACTTCTATTGAAAGAGGTAAAAATTTCAAGAATAAATCTCAAGCCGTGTCGGATTGTTTGGAATGCTTCCTTTACTATTTTTATACATGAAGATTTTAAAATTAATTCCTCTACGATGCCGTCTTCATCTTTGAGGTTCATCTTGATTAAAACTACCATCAAATATATTTTAGTCGATGGGATAATCAGCCATAATAATACAAGCATAAAAACTGCTCGAATTCAATACCATAATTTTACTGCAATAGTACACAATAATTTTATGCAATAATTTTTATTCGGTATCAGAAATTTCGTTTATATACAGAAAATGGTTTAATAATATGAACCTTCGTTAAAAAAAAGTTCGACAAACAGATATTCGACAGTACTTGAAGAAAATATAAAAACTATCTCATTTCAACTAACCATAATATATTATGTTATAAAATACTACCTTTACATAATAATGACAAGAATGTGTAAAAGGCTATTCAATATCTTACAGCGATAGCAGGATCTAGACCAGTGTAAAAAGTATTGAGAAAGATAAAATATATGAAAAACAAATGCTTAAATATGAAGAAGGATATACGAAAGTATGATAGATGTGATGGTTTATTAAAATCGCACTGAGGTGCATCACGAGAGCTACTGGCGACGGACCTCGTAATTTTGAACCTAGGTCATGTGACGAGGACGATATTAGAGGTGGCTCCTTCCAACTCCCACACCACGAAAACGGGAAGACAAGGGACCTAGACCCGATTTAATGCGCATCAGAGCTCGAACACACGACTCGACAAAACACAAGTCTGTGATCATGACTACGTTTGATATATAGAAAGTTTTTAATGTGAATATTCAAGTTTCTTGAGGGAAAAGTTCAATTAAGAGATGTTCGATTATACTTGGAAAATTAATAATAATAATAAAAATTTTAATTCAACTAACTGTAAAATATGTCATAAAATACTACCTATATATAATACGGATAAGAAGGTGAAAATATCGTAGCAAGATCGAGACTAATATAAGAAGGGGAGTGAATGAAAAGAGTAACTAATGTTTAAAATGAAGAAAGATATACGATAGCAAAATTGATGAAAATATTTTAAACATTTATTTTAAAGTCACAATGCTAAAAATTTGAGCAAATGACATAAAATAAAACCGCTGTATAAATTTTTTTTGAATAAATTACAATTGTTTTTAAAAATAAAATGCTCTTTTGTCCGTCTTACAATACAAGTATACTGTTGTTTTGTCACTTATATGTACCACTATTAGGTCTTAATCTAAATTTTTTTAAAAAAAAAAATCTCCTGCAACTTGACATGACCACAAGCAAATGAGTACACGAATAAACAATAGAAAGGAGGAAAAAAAAGTTCCGAGTAAGAAAAATAGGAGTTATACATACTTAACCTCCGCTTAAAGTTTTCAAAAACTTCTTTTGAAATAATTAGATTTTCAGTTTCAGGATGCCTCTCTTCTACACACTCAGATCCACCAAAAGCAAAGACTATCATCTCTAATGAATGCAATTACTCGACTATCATGCAGTCGAAGAGATACTAGTTCCGAGTATAAAAAATGCTCTTGCTGTGTGTCGCAAACGAGCGAGAGAACGGTAAACAACAAATTAGTCTTTTCGATGTGTGGCGAAAAATACAATGAACAGAACGGGGGAAAACAAAAGAATCGGTCATTTCGGCTCATCATTATCTGGGGAGCCATCAAATTAATATCAGCAAATAATAACAGTCATTAGCTTAATGTGATAATAATTAGAGAAGAATTCTCTGCAACTTCCAACTATTTCCGGGCAATGCTGTACGAGAAGGGAAAAAAAAAAGAACGAATAATTGCTACAAAGTTTTGAAGAGTTCAGGCACATGTGAGAGGACAAAGAAATCAGTCGTCGACATAAATATTACAAAAAAAAATATATATTATAATAGTAAGGGAAAAAAATTCAACAAAACGAACGCTTGCGAAATGCCATTGTGTTGCTTTATATAAATCACAGAAATGCCAAGAGGTTCAAATGATGGCCGGAAATATGAAGCACAAGCATGGAAGGAGAGAAAAAATACCATTGAAATCCTGTGACATTTTTTCTTCTTCTATTGATGTATTTTTTTAAACCGTTAGAACACGTGTCCTTTTTCCCCCTCTCTTCTATCTGCTCTGCTTTTTCGCACTTCTTTTGTCAAGTACCCAACAACATGATTCATAATTTAAATCTTTACTCTTTTTTTTTAGATACTTACTGCTCAATTTTTTAGTTCACACCACAGGAAAGAGTCAAACAAATAATTAAAACATTTTCGTAAGTATTGTAATCGCTGCAATTATTCCCCGACTACCTCGTAAAGATAACAAAAATTATTAAATTTATATAAGAATTATATAAATTTAACACATATTAACTGCTGCTGAAATGTATCTTGTACCGATATGTGTCAACAATTCCAATAATTTTCAATATCGAATCAAATGAATAACATTTGGATACGAAATGGAGGGATCATTTCACACATTGCAAATTAAATGCCATTAACACCGAATAGAGATGTTAAATTATTACATTATTTAATGTAATAATTTAATTACATTATATAGCAACCAAGGTTATTACATTATATAGCGACCAAGATTTCATTTTAAGTTTTGAAAAGTGACCATTCAAAATACCGCATTTTCCAAGCAATGAATTTATTCTAATTCTCCTCCTCCCCTCTACTTATTTCTAGAAGTGGTGGTTTTTTCCGAGAGCAGTAAAAAATTCGAAATCCTAAAAATATTCTAGTACATAATTAAAATTATTGTTTGCAAAAAAGATGCCAAATATATGCTAAACAATGTATAAAAGTGTTGCATATAGGATATGCCTATATTTCTATGAGGCTACAGCAAAAATAATTGAAGGTACTTCATGATTGCGAAAAATTAAAATGCTTGATTCATTCCAGATAAGTAAAAAATGAAAATACCTAAAAAGAGAGGAAGTTGAAATTATGAATATCTTACTGGGAATACAACGAAAAGAAACAGAAAAAAGTGAATGAAATAATACTATGGAAAGATAAATGTTTCAAGATTATGAGAGGAAGAGGTAAGGTATATAATATTCAATGGGGAGGGATGAATAAATTCTCTTCTAAAGTTTTCTCTTAAATATAACAAAAAATAATAATCACTTAAACGTTAAACGGGGAAATATTAAAAATAAAAAAATATTCATCGTCAAATTGAACTCTGAATACACACTAGAAGAAAAATTCTCAACAAACATTTTTTGAAATGATAAACTTGATGGTGCAGAAAAATGGAAAATAGCAAAAATTAAGAACTATCCAAATACTCAACAAACTTGGATGAAATATTGACATTACAAATTTAACAACTGAAATGAAAATGTGTATATGCAATGTTAAGAAATAAATGAAACAACAAATATTTGTCAATCCACTATCACGATCTAATGAAACCAAAGTAACAATATTTTGAATAATAAATATAGTAACATTTTAAAATTACTATTAAACCATGGTAAAATGATTTTAATGCTTTTGATAAGATGCAATTTGCGATTTTAAATCCAAAAAGATAATGAACAAATATAAAGAATAATAAATAAATGAAAATCCAGAAATTACTGGTGATAACTAATTCTCAAACTTTCCCATAGCAGAAAAACGAAATAAACAAAAAAGCAACATTCCAAAAGGATGACAAGACATCAGATTTCAACAAACCAAAAAATGCCGTGGCGAACCTAACTAATGCCGCTGCGATTTCCGCAACGCTAATTCAAATATTTTCCTGGCTGTTACTCCAAATTTTCATGACAGCCATCCCAACCCTGGCACGAAACAAAAAAAATAACACCAGGAGGATTCGTTGCGGCTCTTGACCTTGAAGAGAGGAAGAGAAGCATCCGAAACACCCCAGGCCTTCTTCACAATGGGGTTGAGGAAGTAAATTATAGGTGGCGCGAACGGCAGAAGCCGACCCCCTCCCATCCCTCGTGCGGATGACTTTTTTTTTTTAATTATATTCTTAGAGAAGAGGGGGGCAGCAAAAAAGGCAGTGGCTAATGTAACTAAGAACGATCGCTTAAAAACGTCTTAAACGCCTAGCAGTTGGATATACTAATGATCGTTCCACGAAACAACCAAATTGGTGGGCTTGCGCAGTTCGAGAACGCGTTTATAGAATTCTATGGAGTCGCAATTAAAGTTCGCCGAAAAGTTCAGTTATTATTTTTTTACTCTTCATAGGTTCTGTTACAATAAGCATTTCCTGACCACCTTCAATCAATAAAACACGGAAATGCTTCGGGGTAAGTCTGTTGATCACAGCCTTGCACGTTTCTATTTCGTTTGAGATGGACAATAGAAAGGACAGAATGATGCCAGTTTAGGGTCGGTGTCTTTAACAATGCTTTTTTTTTTTTTTTCCCTCTTCATATCTGCATAGCACAACGGTGAATAACTTGGAAGAAAATGCTCGAAGCTAATTAATCGTATTAAGAACGTGCAGTTTCATAGTTTCGAAGTTTTTGATTTTAAGTAAAATACAAAATAACAATTTAAAAAGTCTTTTAAAATTAAGGAAAACTATACGACGAGTTCATTTAAAAAAAAAATTACTTCATCTATATTGTCAACTCTGCCGTAAGAAGAGGGTCAATATTTTAAATTAATAACACCCACAAAATTTAGAAATTATTTTTTTTATCTTTCAGCACCAAGGCTGAAAAATAATTTATGGTACATCTCTTTTCGTCCCATGTCAAAAATTCATTTAAAGCAGCGGTTCCACATTCAGATGAATCCAAACATATTTCGTTCTTTTTCATAAGTCTAATTAGTCATTAATTAATAATTATTTCAAAATAATTAATAAATTAACAGTGTATATAACGAATGCTTAGTAATTAATGGATTAGACTTTGAATACGCATATACGAAGCTTAACGCACAGGGGGAAATGAGAAAATATAAATTTTAAAACATTTACTTTTAATCACAAAATGGAAGAACGAATATGTGTTTTAAAACTGAAAATAAAATCTTGACGAAAAATTCAGAAAGCCGAATCTGTTTTTAAAACAACAAAAGAGATTCAAAACATTATTACAGCGGTTCAATCAAACCATGAAACACGATTTTCTATAACTTGCAAAGGGATGATAGTAAATCCTGCAGAGTTACTAGGTTTATTGCCTTGGCAAAATCCTTTTTAGGCAATGAAAATGAATTAAAACTTTAAAAAATGGTCAGTTAAGCAATTTTAACATTTAAAGTTCTACTAGATGCAGAAAGTTTCCTTAGAATTTTCATAATGCATAAAAAAGCGCATTTTCAATATGTAATTCCTTTTAGCACCAACAAGTATAACTAATGCTTAACAATGTAAGAACATCGAGTAATGATAAATAATTTCTTATCGTTACAGATCAAACAAATATTTTAAGCTAATCATAAAGCATAAGAAATATTCATAGTTTATTTTAATAGAACAGTGTCAGAAAATATCGTTTGGTGTTCCAAGAATATTGATTGTTTATTAACGTCGCATTAAGAAGCAACTTGGTGGCGAACCTCGTAACCACCCTCGTCAGTTTCATCTGACGAAGACAATAACTTCAGCCAAGTGATGAAAAGAGATGGCAACCCTTCACCAAGCCACGGTAGGATTTGATAAATTTAATATTTAACAGCCTTGCAAAACGGGTGTTGAGTGGCATAAGGACTCCAACCCACGACTCAACGAAAACAATGCCTGCCACGAGTCCCACTCCTAAGAATATAGAGATACAGTTCAGTAAATTTTATTTTTTGAAAAAACGCCATTCATTCAGTATAACGGAAATTTTTAAACTATTTTCGAGAGGTTTTATTTTATCATTTTTGTTCTTTTCTTACATTTTAACGACGTCGCTATTTGAAAAAAACCACCATGATCTTCACATATTGTTTTTAATACTTTTTAATCTATGAGGATGAATCAAACCCAATAGGTACGAGACGTAAAACTTTTTTTTTAAAAAAAAAAAAAGTAGAATTTACGCAGTTTATTAGAAAGAAAATCAGTAAACTTCAGCATGGGAGAGAGAACTAAATATGAAAATATTATCATTCGACATTTATAAAAAAAAATTTAAAGAACACAGAACACAATAATAGGTTTAAAAAAATCCAAAGAGAACGAATATCACACTTGGAAAATGAATCAATCGAACACGAGCAGTAGAAAATAACGACTAGAACGTATAAATGAAGCGCATGTTGTACAACATATACTATGACCTCCCACTAGGAGAGAAACGAGCATAAATTTGGAAATGCATCACACAACACTCAAGTTCGGCCAGGTCACGCCAAAAGCTTATCGAACGCCTTTTCTTGTAAAAATGATTAAGATTATGATTGATTTTGAAAAGTGATCTTATTCCTCGCTAAGACGCACGAAACACTTGTAATAAATAGCCTAGGAAAGTACATCTGCCGTCTCGCTTTTGTATAGCGAAATAAAACTGTTCTTCTGAGGGATGAGGGAACAACCACGAACCTCCTTTCTTCTAAAAATATGACATTATATATACATATCAGGTCTTACAAAAAGAACCTAAGAACGCGTGCATTCATGCGTGAATAAAGTTGTTTACATCGACGTAAATTATTAATAAATATATATATTGTCTCTGCATTTTTTTCGGGGAGGTGAAGAGCCAAAAGGCGTTTTTTAAA
This sequence comes from Nephila pilipes, assembly GCA_019974015.1. NCBI lineage: Eukaryota > Metazoa > Arthropoda > Arachnida > Araneae > Nephilidae > Nephila > Nephila pilipes. The sequence continues at coordinate 124,607 of BMAW01104991.1, forward strand.
ACACCTGAATATTTATTTTTGATATCGATAGATGAAATATAAATATTAAGCGCGTGCCTTTTAGAATGCTTGTGTATCTTTCGAAAATCATACCAAACATCGTCAAGCATTATGCTTAGATGAATGATTCCTCCTCCCCACCATTGGTGTTTTTTTTATTATTATTATTCGAGTCAAAAACGGGTTTAGACTGTTTCATAACAAAATTTTGAGAGGAGAAGAAATACAAGTGTAATCAAAATGTAAACATGTTCGAAAAAGTTGTTTCAATAATACAATCGAAATATTCTAAGAACCGCTCCCAGTCGCTATAATCATTTAAACAATCTACTAAAAGGAGTTTTTAAAACTTTTTAAAATAGCAGTGAAGTTTTTTACCCATTTCTGACTGTATCAGAGCCAAAAAAAAAAAAAAAAAAAAAAAGAGTGGAAGAAAATAAAGAGACTTTTATTTAATATATTTAAGGCATCCAAATAAATTGTGTAATCCCAATCTAAAGCTCTAAATGTAAAAATGTCCTTAGTGATCAATAATTTTTAAATAAAATTAATTCTTGCTATGAAATCTTAGGTGTAGGAGTGAGGGGGATGATGTCCACACACAATTATATACATATATAACATAAAAATTGCGAAATGTTGATTAAAAACACCCGCAAAAAAAGTGTCTTCTCCTCCACGTGATATATACATCTTTGTAACATCCCTGGGGGCAAATAAGCAGCTGAGGTTGTTTTTCAGTTACTTAACCCAAAGGTCAAGGTTAAAAAAGCACTCTCTCCCCACATTTCTCTTGCAAATTACGTTTTTACGAAATCAGTATAAATCGAAAACATTAATTTTAAATGTCCAGTGCAAGTAAGTTTGTGGAATGATTGATTAATCACGAGAGAATATTGAATATATACAAACATATACTTGAATTGTGTTGAAAACAGCTCTTTCCCTTCCAAATCAATTTCAAAACGTTTTGCAAATTGTTTTACGAATGTCTCAAACATTTTTCAGTCTCCGAGTATAAATCCATATAAAAATATACAGAAAATAATTTAAATTATACACGTTAAGAAAAATATTAGATATAGATTAACGTTCTTATTAAAACGAATATATTCCAACGTTTTAAAAAAAATTCGGGAACACTTCCCGCAACATTATCTCAGTGCAAAATTCGCAAGATCCAAAGCATAAGAAAGCTTGTTGTAGAAAACCATTAACAGCAGGAATCGCAAAAGTTACACAATCTGAAGAGTATTAAATCTTCATGTTTGTTTTCATTTACTCAATCAGTGTCAGTATCTTCCCACCAAAAAAGTAGCATGTCATATCACATCAGATTAATGAGGAACATGCGTTTCACAAATCAAGCGACAAGGGAAAAAAAGAGGGAATTACAGCCGGAAATATCATCCAATGTGTCAGGAGAGAAGACAAGACCTCAAATTACAAATGGCAATACATCCCGAGTGAACTATGTTGGAAAAGTACACGCCCTCAGCGTAACAGAATTAAAAAATTCCCCAGCAAGCTTCCCCCCCCCTTTTCTCCAGTAATAGCTTAACTTGTTAAAATAAAGATAGAAATCCACCCTCGCGTTTCCTTTCCATGGGGGGAGATGGTGGTAACTGATGCCATTCCATGATGTTTAACTTGGTCTTGTCATCCCTCCAGAGAAGGGATGACAGCGACTTACAGGGATAGCTGGTTTTCGGTTTAAAAACTTATTTTCCTCTATTTTGCAAATACTACCTGGTCCTGTGTCCAGGATTCAGGCTGTAGGTAAGGTTTAAACACTACACCACTACCTACTTGAGGTTTTCACAAAACATTCTTCCAAGCGAAACAAATCTGTTGCATCGCGCCGTACGTACTTATCTCGAATTCTGGAATCAGTTAAAGTGACAGCCGTTGACAAAAGATTTCTCTTTATTTTATATATATATATGGGGCTTTTTTTATAAAGGTGCGGGGATAGATTTTCTCACTAAGAAATACTGAAGCACAGACCGTCTCTTACGTTCATTACAGCGTTTTTGTT